>MU106552.1:0-72915 GCA_012274485.2 Sinapis alba
CGATCGAAACAACGTGTTGAAGTCATTCGAAGGCAAGTCCGAGAAGAAGACCTCAAACTCCGGCTCGGTTCCGCCGTCAATCACGGCCACCTTCCGCCGTAACACATCAACCACCGTGTCCACCGTGGAAAACGTGTTGTCTCCGACTGCGCAGCCTAAATCGGCTATCTTTAGGTTAGAGGGGCATCCTTGGCCTTGGGTTAGCTCTATGGAGTGGATCGCTGACGTCAGCATTTGTTTGCTTGAGGCTATCGCTGCGGCCGCACCGTAGCTGTTTTTGGCGAAGCTGATGTCATCATCGCCGCCTTGCATGGAGAGTACGTGCTCGAGGCTCACGGAAGAATCCATATTTTGTTGTAAAAATGTGTAAGAAAATTATGTTGACGTTACTTTTATATAAGTAAAAGGATGATCTCTTATGAATTATGATGGTTTTATGTGAGTTTTTAAGGGGTGGGGCTCACTTTTTTTTTTAAACCATTCTTTAAAACTCTTCTGTAAGAACTCAACTCTTGCATTGTTTACGGATTTCACTGACACGTGGTAGTCCGCTATAGATGATTTTTTTCTTTAAAAAAAAAACGAAAAAATAAGAAAAAAAAAAACTATGAGGATTCTTAGGGTTAATCATGGTTTTAGAGTCTCATGAGAAACAAATGTATTTGCATGAGAAACAAATGTAACGTCTTTATATATACTCGGCCACATTATGCATTCAAAGGCTTCTACACATTTTTACTATAATTCCAAACACCTCACTAAATATTACCAAGTTTGTTTTCCAAAATTACCATTAAACCTAAGAATTTTAAAATACTATCACAAATTTTAGGTTTAGAAATGACTCCTTTAGACATATACTAATGACTCAGGAACTCTTACTCAATTTTTATTAACCCTTTAAAAAAAATCTAAATGTGATTTATACATTTTTCAAATTATAATATCTTCGGACTTAAAATTTGCTATCTCAAGTCTTTTATGATATTTTCAAAAGCTAAATTATCTTATGAAAAAGTCTTAATAGTACCAATGAAATTTGTACAAGTGTGGAGAATAAATTAAATTAATGAAACTATTGAGAGCTGAGATTTTCCACATTGTGGGGACCGTTCATTTGATAATGTTTAGCAACTTCATGTCTCCATCGAAGAATTAGTTAATTTGGTAAATGTTTTTTTTTTTGGGTAAACAATTTGGTAAATGGTTATTTAGTAAACAATTTGGTGAATGGTTATACATATGGGTTATAGCGTTTAACAGATATGTTTACCTTAAGCAAAAACCATTTGAAAGCTATAAATCTCACAAATCTTTCTGTTCGTAGACGTTTTCATTGTTTTCCACGCAATTGAAATTGAAGTATTCATCTATACTATAAAATAATGAAGATACGTCGCTCTCTCTAAATCTAAAGGGAGTAGTAGTTGGCTGACAAAAGAAAAGAAATAATAAGAGACTAGCAGTTGCGTTTTAACTTTGGTACCTATAAAGACTAGTAGATATGGTTATTTGTAAAACCAGTCGTTGTGATCTGTCCTTTAAGATTATTTTCTTCTTTGCGATATATACTTATAACCAATAAAAATATCTCAAGAGATATAGCATAGCTGTAACATGTCTGTTTGTAGTATTGTTGAAATATTTAAAATTATTGATTTAATTATCTATGTCATCAAAATGCACGTAAGTTTTCGGGCACATATTCATTTAAAATTTTAAAGTTAAACATAATAATAAAAAGATAGGTGATGCGCGATACCGTATGAATAAAGCTAAAACACGAAGAAATGTCATATGATGATTGTTAAGTCAGTAAACAAGACTTTCGAACCTTTAAGAAAATAATGCACCATTTATTGTCAAATAAACAAGATTTTTGATTCTCTGAAAAATTAGCGCACTATCCAATGTATAAAATAGGACTTACAGACCAAATAAGCAGACATAGGTATCTATTAACCGTGGACGGTTGGAACCTTACCGAAAATTTGTCTTTTCCATAATTCTTAAGCAAATCATATAACTTTTTCGTATCATATTTACTGTGAAGACAATTTTACTATAGCACAATATAAAAATGTTTTGTGTTTATGTTTGTATTTCCATATTATGATAATTTGAATGCAAAGAAAGACGTAAACACAAACAGATAATGAAACAATTCATGTTTATACGCATTATTTTTTTGACATCGAAGGAAAAATTCATAACTAAGTAGCAGCCTCTTGACCAGCTATAGAGAAGTCACTAGATAGAGTTTTAATTTCATCCAACACATGTTTATTACAAGATTTTGGTCCAGTTTAATATTTTTATTAATCTAAATCTTTAAACCAACTAGGATATATGACATGTTTAACTTTATTATTGTTTTCTTTTAGAAAAAAGGTTCTTTGATGCTTTACAAACCCATCAAAGCTTCTGAAATTAGGATTTTGATGGAGAAAGCGTTTAGTATAGCGTCATTTCATAGATTCTTTATTCGTATTATTCATTTAATATCAACAAAATTTCGGTTCATGTTTTTTTTTTGAACTGAGTTTTCCGTTCATGTTCTTCCCACCAAAACAAGAAGGTACTGAAGGAAAAAGCCTAACTACCAAAATAAAGCGATTTAACTCAGTGAAAACTTGACTCATGTCTACTAAGATCAGAGGGATGCAATCCACTTCTTTTAGATCATAGTCTAACTACAATACTTTACCGCTTGAATAATATTTAAATCTAATTTGATATAGATCTAGTATAAAGCAAATTTAAAGAGTCAAAAAGACTATTAAAGGAAAAAATATTATTAACTTGTATTTGCTAGAAGTTTTGCTTAAACAAAAGCTAAGTTAAGATTGTATTTATAATGTTTTAAGCTCCTAAAGAAGACTTTGAAAACAAACCAGCTTTTACCTTCCCTAAGTTGTCCGAACGAACCATTAATTCAAATATGGAGAACCGATGAACAAAGAGATTTTATTTCACATCGCTAGCTAGTAATCTACTCATTATATATCTGTGTATCACTTGTTCCACCTTCAGCTCTGCTGCTAACTGCAACATCATCAGCCCAGCTAGCTGGATCATCAATGGCAGGCCCTGACATGCCCGTAAACCTTAAAACTGTCAAGCTGGGTGAAGCACAAGATGGCATTGGCAGAAGAGCAAGCTAATGAGACGCTGAACAAGCTCAAAGAAGTAGAAACAAAGGCTGCAAATTTAACAAAAGATCTCAAGACCTGCTAAACGAGTGCACAGAAACCACTAGAACCGTAAAGAACAAATTTAACAAAATATCTCAAGATCACTTCATGCTTCCTTACACAGTTGTTTTTTGTTGTTCATGTCTCAACTGATGCCCGAGTCTTATGATATTGCTTCTTGGTTTTATAGAATTAAAACATAAGTTCTTCATTTACTTTGTTGGAATGCTACAGTTCGATATAAATATATAATACAATCAACTCAGAACAGGTTTTAGCACACACTGCATTAACAGAAACGTTATATGTCATGAACTGGATATGAGTAATCTCTTATTTGGATCTACCATATAACCTCCTTCAAGGCAGAATCTATTAAACATGTTCGAAGAACTCTGAGATCAGAGTGCACTTCCAGAAACCTGGAGAAGAAGAATAATCAACGTTTTAGACACAAGGTATGCCATGTGCACCAAGTTGTATGTTGATTATAGAAACTGAAACGTATTGTTTACCCTGTCTCGAGCAAACTCCATGAGACTGCCATATGATCTGTCACATATGCCAATGAAGAGAGACTCAGTGTCAGGACTGAAGGAGATTCCTGATATCTCTCCAAAGAAATCAATCTCTTGCTCTTTCATGTATCCTGTATTGGTGTTGTAAACGTGGACAAAGTCTGCCGCCTCAGCCATGGCCATGTACTGCCCATCAGAAGTGAACTTTATTGAGCGGATGGCTCCGAGGTTTCCCTTTAAGACTGCTACAGGTTTAGACAGGTTCCTTACGTCCCATACACGGCAGGTCTTGTCCTGGTTACCCGTGGCAAAGGTCACTCCATCAGGATGCCAAGCTGATGCAAAGGAATAGTCTAAGTGACCATTTAACCTCCCGACCGTCTGCGAACTCAAAGTTACATATAGTCTGAGACTTCACTGTTGCATCAGACAAAGTAAGTTAGCTAGATACATGTTAAAGTACCTCCCCGTTGTTGGAGTCCACCAACAAACCATCCGGGTCATCTCCAACGATTGTTACTAGTTTCCCATCAGGACTAACGGAGGAATGCTGCCATAATTTCAAATTCAATCACAAAAACACAATCAAATGTCTAGAAGGTAAAAGAGAACTAAACTCACATTCACAGGCCAGGGATAATGGAAGTGCTGGACAAGCTGATAAGTTTCCATATCAAATTTTCTGACTCCACAGTCATTGTTTGAGGCCATGAAGTGAAGTGCACCGCTATATACAGAAGTTCATTAAGAATTTCCTTTTTTTTTGAGAATCGGTTACTAAACTTGGAAGGTCAAAAACGTTCAATATATCAAGGAGAAGTGATACCTGGAGTTCTTGTGTATATTAACCGAATTAGTTATAGCGTTTTCTTCACACGTTGTGCGGTAGCAAAAGCTCACACCAGTCCTATCAAGATGCTGGATTCAGAAAAAAAAACATGAACAAAAAATTTCAAAGCAGCTTCTATACATGAACCAGATCAGAACTATCCATTGTAGAATCTCCAGGAACTAACCTTGCAAATGAGTTCACCAGAAAACCCACCAGCGACAACCATCCCATCTTTTACTGCCAGACTGCTAACTTGTGTCTTCGAAAATCCTTCTAACAAACTTCCAGGATGTTCCTGAACAAAAGTTATATCAAGAAAAATAGGTTTTGAGAAATAAAGAAAGAGAAACACAAGTTAGTAGAAACAGAAAATGAGAAAAGCTCACACCTCAGATGGGGTCACATGACCAGCAAGATCAAGAACTTCATCCCCACTACTTGTTACAGTAGACCAATGAGTGATAGAGTTGTTGGACATCAGGTAAACATCATGGTTAGATGTAGCCCACACCAACTCCCTCAGCTGCAAAAAGGATAAGTAAAAACAAAACATTCAAACCAATCTTTTATATTCAGAGATGGAGGATAGATGCAGAAGTAGCCAGCATTTGACAAACCTGAAAATGGAGAATACTCGGTGTTACGGATCTAAAATTCTTCTTGAACGTATAGAAAGAGCTTCCTTTCTCAGTCTTTAAACAGTCCTGGTTCCCCAAATGGGTACAATCAGAGTGAGAATACAAAGCTAATAAAACATGAAATATAACTCCTCAAACCTTCCCAGACGCCTCGCCTGAGTTTGGAATGTTTTTATAGTTTCTATAGGATTGTAGCCTAGTTTTTCTGTAGTCTTCTCTGGTGATACTAAGTTCATGCCATGAGATTCCCTGAATGTCCTCTCTGCTAGGAGCTTGAGAAGCAGTTGTATCAGCAGTATACATAAGATTCTCAAAATCTGCACCCAAAGTAACATCATCATCCTCCATATGTTCAGCTTCAGCTTCTTCACCGTGGTACGCAGACATGTTTACAGGACTGAAAAGTCTGAGAATCAAAAGATCTGTGGCATCTCCAAGATACAACATAAGGAGATGGTGGTGTAGGATCCAACAAAAACCATTTTTGAAAGAGTATAAGTAGTAGTACTAGGATCAAGCAGAAACGGACTAAGAAGAGTTAACAAGGATCCGTTGACTTAAACTATACCAAACTCAAGCTAGAAAGAAAAGTCAAAAGCAAGGAACCTAGCTGCAGATTCAAGTAGACTCAGTAAAGGAGGAAGAAACTAAAAACATACCTCATTGACTTGATGCTTCGAAGATGGTTTCAGGTTCTGATCTTCTTCTTTCTTTGCTTCACTAGTTTTTCTTTCTTTTAACTCACTCCGAAAAGCTAAATGATTACCGCGGCTAAACCAACTGTACAAGGATAAGCCCAAGAAAATAGTTTTGTTTGCATGAGAAAGAAAGCCCCATATAAAAGCCCTTTAAGGCATCTGTGTAATGGTACCCTTCATTGGCCTCCTCTGCTACCAGAAGGGTACAAAGAAAACTGGACAACGTATGAAAACGGAGAGCATTGCAAATCAAATGAAAATCCAAGGAGGCTTTTATGTTAAATGGTATAAGACATACAAGCAACCTATTTTTTTTTTGGCTATGCAGCTTCTACCTCTTGTCTCTTACCAAAAGTAAAGCTGGTTCAGACTCTAAACAAAACAAGAAAAGATCACATCCACTGTTTTAACTTATACATTTGCCAGATGACTGTCTACTAAGCATCATACAACAACAGTAGGCTAGGGAAGAGAGTCTCAGTATGTGCCATGTGATCAGAAAAGAGTCTACGCTTTCACCTCCTCACCACCAGCAGACCCTCCTGCCTTCACTTCCTCACCACCAGCAGACCCTCCTGCATCCTCTTTTTTCTCTTTCTCACTACCAGCAGACCCTCCTGCTTTCCCCTTCTCTGCATCCTCTTCTTTCTCCTTCTCACTACCATCAGACCCTCCTGCTTTCTCCTTCACTGCATCCTCTTCTTTCTCCTTCTCACTACCAGCAGACCCTCCTGTTTCCTCCTTCTCTGCACCCTCTTCTTTCTCCTCACTACCAGCAGACCCTCCTGCTTTCTCCTTTTCTGCACCCTCTTCTTTCTCCTTCTCTATATCTTTTTCTTCAGCCTCTTCTGCTAACTTGGTGAGCTCAGTTTGGATCATCAGTTTTATAAATAACTTTCTCGGGGTGAGATCCTCTTTGAACTCCTTAGCTGAAATATAGGTGAAACAATGTGTTTTACATACATAACCAGAATCTAACCAGAAATCACTGAAGAAAATAATGACTGCGTGAAACCAATCTGTTCATACCAAGTTCTTTGATGATGTCTGTGAATGTAGCCTGCAGAAGAACAATGCTCTTATAAGGTTATCTACGTATAGAAGATAATCCACAGTTTGTATAGATATTTAACAACAAACTCTAGTCAACTTTCGAAAATGCAGGAATTTTCATACCAAAAAGTAAAAAGTTTGTTCTGAAAAATCCCAAGTAATTGAATGTGTCGAATATCAAAGACTAACATATGAACGCACCGTATTAAAGTCCACCCTTTTCAATATCTTAATGATTGCATTTTTCAGCACTTTATCGCTTGGCCCTTTGTTTTTTTCTTTCCCTTTTCCAGCCCCTTTAACTTCTGGAATAGGAACAAACACAGATAAACATGGTGTCAAAAGACATTAATAGCTGCAATATTGGCTTTGCCTAGCTTCTGCAAACAGAGTACCCTACACTCTCACACACATGATGTATTCAACCTAACAGATCATCTTAGTGGAAGATAAAAAGAGGATAGTATCCAAACCTGGCTTCTCCTTTGATGCAGACTTTGAAGGCGTGGAGGAGGCCTTGGTAACTTTTTCAGACTTATTCCTCTTAGAGGACGCCTTTGGACTTGTATCACTGTCATCATCTGTCTTCTTTCGTTTTGCTGATGATCGTTTTTGTGTAACTCTCTCGGGTAGGCTGGATTTTGCAGCGACAGACGCTTTCTTTTTCCTAGCTCTCCCTGCTGATTCTTTCTTCTCAGATGACAATTTAGAACCACGTTTCTTTTTTGGTGTTTCCTCTTCAGAATGCTCCTCAGATTCATCTTTCTCCTCGCTTTCAGAAGGCTGAGGTGCCTCATCCTCAGATTTATCGGGAATACCATTTTCATTCTCCTCCTCTTCTGCACTCTTCTGCTCCTTCTCTTGTTTTTCTTCTTCTTCTTCCTCTTTCTCCTCTTCAGACTCATCTTCAGAAAGAGGTAAACTCTTTTTGACAGCCTTTGTTCCTTCAGACTTTCTTTGGCTCTGCAAAAGCAGTGGAAATAATATAGTCAAATCTACTTGGACCAGTGATGGACAGTAGTAATACTGAGACTCTAAGCTACGCACTGATACCTTTGCTGATCGTTTGGAGGATGAAGTCCCAGCTGCAGGCGAGCTTTTCTTGGGAGTTCTCTTTCGTTTGGCTCCCTTACTTGACTGTTTCAGTAGAATATTATAAGAGAACGCAAGATGAATTACTAAATTTCAAATAAACAACACCAATATACCTTCTCTTTCTCATTAGCTGGAACGTCGCTTTTCACATGAGGTTTTTCCAAAAACTCAAAGAGTTTTGTGACGATATCTTCCTGCGTTGAGAAAACATGCAACAATAAGTTGATGTATTTGATTGAATGGAGAAATGAATTATCATAACTTGTCTACAACCAGAAATGGCTGATCAATTTTGTCAACAAGAGACAAAGATATCTCTAGACCCAACTATTCACGCAGGAAAACAATGAATCTCAAGAACAAGAACTTAGAGATTAATGACCTTTGTTGTAGCCTTGGTAACATGTATGTCAAACATATCGCAAAACTCCAACAGTTTTTCTTTGATACATTTATCAAACTTCTCTTTTATCTTTTCTTTTGCCTTTTCCTGCAAATACCAAAGACACAATTATATATAAAGCAAAGGTATACGTAAAAATAATCTTCACGTGTGGTATTGCAAACCTCATTTCCATGCCAAACAAAACCTGAGAAACCCAATATGTTTGTCTTCACCTGAGCAGCCTGTGAAAACATTAAGAAATAAGTCATACATAAACATGATTAGCCGACCTGATTAAGAGCTGTAGCACCTGAGTTCAAACAACTGGTAATAGCCTACAAGAGTATGCTAGCTATGGACAATTTAGAATTATGACACTCACCTTTCCTCTTCTCCCACCAAATAGAATTGTGTGCAGCAACTTCAAAGTTTCGTCAGACTTCTTCCTAGTTACCTTGTAAGCAACTACAGATAAACATATTTTGTTTCAACTACAAACTTGTGAACAGAAAAACGGAACCAATGATTTTTAATTTTGGTTAGCAGGAAACTTTTGCTTCTGAACCAGCGGGAATTGCTAAACTCAACGAGAAACATTTCAAATGAAGATTCACATAGCAAGAACATACCGGTGGGAATATCTTTGAGATATGCACCTGGTCCCTGTAATATCCAAAAAGATAATTATGAACACATCTTAGCAAAGAAGTTCTACTCAGCTTAGGAAAGTAGCAGCAAACCTTTTCGATATGGAATTCTTTTGAAGAGTCTCTATCAATCACTGCGACAAGCCTCTCAACAGATTTCCGCTCACGCACAGGGCGATCAGAGAAAGGAGTCTTCGGTTCTGCATCCTTTTTGTCTTCCTCATTCTTTGTCTTCTTAGGAACCTTTCCCCCAGAACTCTTTCCTTTCCCACGCTTTTTAGAACTCTTGCTCTCCTCTTTCTCTTCTTCCTTATCATCACCGCTCTCAGCTTTTTCATCTTCCTTATCATCATTTCTCTCTTCTTTCTCATCTTCCTTCGCATGTTTGCTCTCCACTTGTTCATTGCAATTCTCATCCCCACCTTTTTCTTCATCTTCCACCTTTGCCTTTTCAACTTCCTTATCTTCCTGTTCTTTTCCTTCTTCATCCAATTCCTCCTTATTCAGCTCGTTCACACTCTCCTCCTTGTTGTTTTCATCAACAGTGTCCACCTTTTTATCTTTCTTTTTGATGTCTCCTGTATTCTCATCCTTCGTTCCGTTTGCCTTTTCACCTTCATTTTTTACGTCCTCCTCTGATTCTTTCCCAGCCTTCTTCTCGTCTGCTTCGGTAATATCTGTCTCTTTACTCTCTTCCTTTTCATCATCTTTGGCATTGTTACCGTCTCCAGATTCCACATTTTCCTTCATTACAGTATCTTCCACTGTACCACCTCCAGAAGCACCATCATCAGTTTGCTCTTTCTTTCCATCTGCATCTTCATCCATCTTGGTGGCCTCTGTTTGTCCCTCATCTTTGGTTACAGTAATGTTTTCTTCTTCCATTTTTTCAGTCTCAGCATCGTCTTCATTTCTCTTAACCTCTAACTCTTTGTCTTCATCTTTCTTTATCTCAGCATCTATCTCCATTATCTCTGGTTCAGCCTTCTCCTCCTCTTTTTTAGGTTCTTGTGTGTCCTTACCTCCAGCTTTCTCCTCCTCTTTTTTCCCTTCCGTAGCCTCTGATGGCTTTTCGAGAGAGCAGGTATTTGTTGCTGTTGGCTCAACGGTTGCTTTTGTATCTTCTTCCCCCATTGTTAAAACAGTTCCAATAGATATTTTCCACCGAAAAAGACTCCCCGGTGATATCAAAGGCTGCATGAGAAAACAGCTCAGATTATCATTTGCTGAGATAGCAGAAGCTAGAGATCCTTAAAAAAAAATTCAACATCTGCTTAACTGAAACCACACCCAAACAGTAGCAAAAACAGAACATCAATCCCATTAAAAATAACTTGTGAAACGCGTTGACTTGGCATGTATGCAAAAAAAAAAACATAGAGCCAACAAGAAATCTAGTTTAGATCGCATGCGTGTTTCATAATTATCTCCTATTCCAATTTTAGATCTGAACAAGAAGATCAATAAGGAAAAGCTTGAGTGAAGAACTACAGATTATATAAGACTTTGAAATCAGAGGAAAGCATTAAGAAATCAAATCTTAAGGGCTCATTGTTTATCCTCACTTCTTATGCATTCTGGAGAAAACAAAAGATCAGAGAAATCTAAACCAAGAAACCATGCCATCAATCACAGAAATCTCCTACGCTAACACCACATAAACTCAGAGAAACACACAAAAGACCATCTCTTTTCACTTGAATCTCTTAAAGTCAGATAAATTTGTGCATTTTTAAGGTAGATTCACAGCGTCAAACAGGAACATAAGGCAGTAGATTCTCACAAGATCGAAATTCACAGATCAAAGAATCACATGAGAAACCCTAACTTCTCGTCTCACACAATCAAAAAGAGCATGCGACTTCAAACAAAGCACGAAACATACAGTTTGACAAGGGATCTTTCCACAGTGTTCTAAAGAATCTCACCTCACTGTGTCTCAACACTCTGCACTGAACGTTTACTTCCTTTTCTTTTGCCTTTCTTCGGAACAGAACCCAAATAGCTTTTACTTTTGTTTATGTGGGGAGAGAAAGAGAGAGAGATGAAAAAGGATTCGGACGCAAAACCATATTTTAAATACAGTTAAATGCCACGTCGGATGTCAGAGGAATCATCGCCGTCCAGGTCCGATCCTTAAAGAGACTTGTTGAATGGTCTAGATTTCACCAAAGATTGCATCTCGAGGATCGATGACGATTAGATTCTTGACCAAAAGGACAAATCATACTAACTAAATGGGTAAAAACTTGTCTGCTTTCAGGACCACACGCAGTAAACTAATGACTTCTGTCCGTAGGAACGTTGGTCTTTTTTAACAAACTGCACAGAAAAGAAGGGATGCAAAAAAATGTTGATCAATCTGGAGAAATCATATAACAGTCTCAAGGATGGTAACCTTATCATGTCTTCCACTGTGCTTATCTGAATTACGAAGACGATATAGTAGTAATATAATGATAAAAGCATTAACATCTTTGTGTATTTTTACAGCACATTCAAAACAGGTGACAAAATACGAAAATATTATATGGTGGGAGATAGATAGTTTAAAATCAAAGATCAGCTCCTCTGTAGTGATAGAGGAATCATATAGAGAAACAATGTTTCAATCCATTCCTAACCTAAGAAGATTGTTGTTTCCTTTTTGTCTTCTAAGGACCTGATTGTATTCTCCCTATGTTATGCGGATACGGGTAAGATGAATGGTTCATGGACGAGATGTCGTCACCATTTTGAGTCTCGTTCTCGGTTTCTCTAGGGCCGTACTGATTCATACCGCTGTTTAAGCTAGCATAGTAAGTTGACATGGGAGGAGCTGCATGAACGAACCTGAAACCGACTCCATTTGGGTGAGTTTGGTTGACGAGTTGTTGTTGGTTCTCGTTGGTAGTGTGGTTAGGTCCATTAGACGAGATTCCAACACCGAGATTGAGGCTTATGTTGTCTGTTTCATCTGGTCTGAACCGAGGCTGGATTTCATGGTTGCTGTTGGACTTTGAAGTGGGAACATCGTGATTGTGTTTGCCTTCGTAAGTTGTTATAACAGCTTTTGGGTCATGTGATGCTCTCTCCACGTGTTTTCTCACTGGGCATCCAGGAGCTGTGCACTTGTAATAGCTCCTGCACAAATGTACGAAACATATCATCTCCATTACACACATGGTAGGTCTCTTAACACCACTATCTCCCATTCCCAAGAGAATCAACGCTTTTATGCACAAACCAAACAACTAGCCCTTGCAGACAAAGACTAAACTGTTCTAGCTATCATCTTAAATTACAAGCTTTGCTTGTGTATGCTCATTTGAGCAGTAAGAGTGGAGCTTGTTGATGTACGAACCTTGGATTTGGGTTTCCCCTTACGACTTTCTGCCCATATTTACGCCACCTATAACCATCATCAAGTATGTCAACCTCGCTCAGGGTTTGAACAACAACACGAGGCTCCCGGATAGGTTTCACAAGTGGAGTTATTTCCATGGTCCCATCTAACCTCCTACATAAAAGGTAGAAGAAAGTTTCCATCATGTCAAATCACGGTTCCAAAGCAAGCAACTAAATCCTTTCTTAAATTCTAATACCTCCGTTTAGTATATGGATCATCGTCCTCCGGGTCATCTTTATTCCTATTTGACACTGCAACGTCTCCACCATCGTCTGTTGTAGAAGGTACTTCAGGGTTACCAGTTTGCTCAATGGCTTGAGACAAGTTGTAGACGCCCTTCCCTGTTACTCAGAAATGAAGGAACATATGGAGTTATACATATAGTCAAGGGGAGTAAAGTGCAATCTTCTCTCATGTCTTAGATAAGGTTACCATCTCGGGGAGTCATTGGAGGATACTTACCTTCTTGTGCAGCCATACCAACACCACCAGAGTTTCGGCGACCAGGTTGAGGTTTAGGATGGTCATGTGTACCCTTATAAATAATATCGGTGATATGGCCATCATGAGACGTTTCAAATAACTTCTTCACTTCACAGTTAGGATGTGTACATTTATAATAGCTCCGTGGGAATTCACTCCCTTTGACATGCTTCTGACCATACTTTCTCCAGTTGTAACCGTCATCAGCCAATACCGAGGGTGCACTTCCCCTGGACTCGTTTTGTGATGTCTGGACTGATTCTTCTTGATCAGAACCGGCCGGAATATCTGAGCTTGTTGGTGGCGTCTTTGGCCGGCTTTGCTCACTTGAGGAAGCTGCAGCCTCACTGATCGAAGAAGGTGAGTGTGAGGATCCATGTCCCTGGCCTTGAAATTGTACTGGTGGCTCCCTTTTATGCTTGTCAAGCTCTGCATACACCTTGAAATCAATAAAGATATTTAGACAACGCCACCACTCAATAGTATACAAGAAATATAAGAATTTCATCTTGTGGAGATAAGATTTCCTATTAAAAAATATCAGCCAGTGACTGGAGTTTAGATTGTATCCAATCTCTAAACAATACATACCATAATAAGCATTAAAACAGCATTTAAGAGGACAATACCATATTGGAAGCAGGAGGTCTGAATTCAAATTCACTGGACTTGTGCTCGGTGAAGGTGCTCTGATGGAATACCCTACCTGTATAAGAACTTGAGCTAACATGCACTGGTCGGGGCTTGAACAGCGAACCAGTAGTAGGGGAAGGCTCTGGCTGAAAATTAAAGAAAGTCCACAAATCCAAATATTATAAGTGACATGACATGAATAAAACATAATAGATTAAACAACCAAAACAAAAATTAATCCTTTCTGAAAGATCTCTAGATAGTGAACATTATGATATAAAGTTCTTTTACTCTCACACCGACAAAATCATAAAATAAGCAAATGGAATTCCTTATACATCTAACAGGCAAAAACAATTCACAAAGAATAGAAAAAGACAAGAGTAGTACCAAACACAGGGAAGATCAACAATGTAAAGAAGAGAAAGAGTATATATATCTTAAAAAAACAAGTGAGCACCAATGGAAGATGATATAAAGAAAGGGTTTATTCCAGAGAACAATGTGGACGGACACAAATGCAGAGAGAGACTAGTAACGTGAAGAATCAGAATCTGAGCCAAAGCCACTACTTAACCTAAGGGCAAATAAATCAAAGCACTTGTAAAAAAAGAGTAAGAAACAAAAAAGGAAACACAACTCCAATGTTATTTCCTTGTGGGCAAACAGGGAAGCATCTTCACCAAAATTACACAACCCAACTAACAACCTCCCCCCACTAAGCACTACATGAAACACTGGTCCGAATAGGAACTGAAGCAACGCGAAAACCAAACAAAGTTGCCTTCTTTTTAGGACAAATGAGAAAGTTGACTGAATCCAATTCCAAGTTTAAACCTAATTTTCCAAAATGCAATCAGAAAAACCTAATTTTTCCAATCGAAACCACAAAAGTATTGAGAAAAGCGGAGAGCTTTCCACAAGAGAGGAGGAATAAGCGAGAGTAGCTGCTTTAACCTTGATGTTGGAGATGAAAACTGGAGATTCGAGAAACGACGTCGGACTCAACCCAGGAGGAATCGTGATGTTAGTAGACCTCGAGATCGGAAGCTTAGCTGGTGACATCAGCTTGTACCTAGCTCCTCCTCCGCCTGAATTGTGTCTCGCCGTGGGATCTACCGTCGCCGAGCAATCCACCTGGAGTTCCTTCCGGTCATTGTTAGCTTGAGGGTTCATTTTCAGGGGGAAACTAGAGAGGGTTTTCAAGGGGTAGAGAAGAGTGCAAGAAGGAAGGAAAAGGGAAGCTCAGCTACGGCGGATTGAGAGCTTTTGCTACTCTTTCTATCTTTGTGTGTTAGTGAAGATGTTGTCAGAAAGATATTGACTTCAGACCGCTCTTTCGATTCAATTGTTTCTTTGCCTTTTTTACATTTTATTTATTTTGTTTTGTTTTTAGTCTTTTTATTTTATGTTTAGAGCAAATGACTAAACCGGCAATTAAAATTAGAGAAATTCTCTTAGATATCCTTTTTTTAGTTTGTTTGTCACAAAAATAGCTTTTAAGGAAGAAAATAACTAAAATATTTTTTTAGAAGCTAAAAAATTTATTTATATGCATTTATACTCCTAGGGTTAATTAATTTGGACTTTAGGGTTTAGAATAAAGGGGTGAGTTTGGGGTTAGGGTTTCAAATTTCAAAAAAAAAATAAAAAAAAATCAAAATTTCAAAAAAAAAAAAAGTCTATTTTGGTCATTTTATTTTTTGAGGGCTATTTTGTGACAAAAACTTAAAAAAGGCTATTTAAGATAATTGCCCTTAAAATTATGACAAAATAGCATATAACAAAAGTCTCTTAAATAACATTAATTAAATTATAAATTATAAACTACTTTAAACTCTAAACATCATCTCGTAAATATCAAATCTTAAAATCTAATCAGTAAACCAAATCTAAAATAAAATATAAAAAATAATTTTAACTAATTCTGTTTTGAAAATTATATCCAATTTCGAATAACAAGTACTGTATATTCTTGGTGCTATTCTAATATTTTTAAAACACTACAAAGATAATTGTATTGAATTAGAAATGTTACAAGATTCGGGAGTTCAAAGATAACAAGTACTGTGTCTTATAGTGTAAATGTTTCATGAATGAAACCCCTAGCAAAATTAAAGAAGACGGCAAACCAATACAATACACAGCTTTCCCAGTTTTTTTTCTTTTATAAAATCATTTTTTAGTAAGGCAACAGCAAATAATAAATTTTTGAGTTTGGGAAAAAGAGGGTAATAAGTTAACACACACTTTATTCAGAAATTAAAAACACTATAACCAAATTTACATTTTACTGTCAATAGCCAGATCATACACTTTCGGAACCAGAGCCATCCTAATCTCCCAAGTAGCTTCTCGAAGTTAAACATCAACACATACATCAAAATTCGAGCTCTGTTGGCCACTATAATTAACATGTAGTAATCTCAACTAATCTGAACTGGATCCAACTCGTATGGCCCGTTTTTAAAATGAGCATTTGGATTTGGATCCAGTTAACACTATCGTTGTTGCCCCCCTGACTAACACTAATTAAAAGCAAAGTATATTATTACCAACCATTTGTAACTTGTAAGTTATGAGTATGGCTTGAAGAAATACAGATTAAACTGTTAGGTTAATTTAGAATCATTCAAAAACTGTTATGAGATAAACTCAGTTGTCCAAAAACATGTAAACTACCATTACATTTGTTCTGCAATAGGGACTGGGGGGGGATTACTATAAAAATTAACTATCTATCATCGAATGCTAAATAATAATTATTGTCTTTTGGCTAACTAGTGGATGTAAATATATATATAATGCATCACTGGATACTTATAAACATCATTATGCCTAAAAGAAACATTTGGGTAGACTTTTGCCTCCACACACAACAAGCTGTCTATATATTCTTTCGTATAAAACTTTGATTTATAATATACCCACATAAGAGAGGATGAAAAACCCCACTTAGCAGAACATTTTCCCTTATTGGAAAAGATCAAATGTCAATAGAACAGAAAATTAAAACAAAGTAAAATTGATGCTGAAAATAGTATTTTATCTTCTTGTGGTTGTAGCCTTGTAGGGCATATGATTCTTCTTTGCAATATTAAAATATACCAATCAAGTACCTAATATCTTTATATTCACATGTCGTGTATAATCATCAATTCATTATAATGTCAACTTAGACATATCAAACGGGTTTCATATCAAATGGGTTTCATTCATTACACAGATCAGGTTTATTAAAAATGTGAAGGTCTTATATATTATAGGTAGCAATGTCAATGTGCAGTAATGTTTGTTAACACAAATACTTTCTATACAGAATAGTGCGGCCACGTTATCAAAGACTCAAGTAGAACGTGGTTTTGCTCGTCGAAATGTTCGTGCTTTAATGTGTGTGAAGGTCCAACCTAAACATCTTTAAAGACAGTCAAATAACAATTCATCAAAGTAAAATGATTATACTTAGTTGTATACTTATATGTATCACAAAACGATTTCCCTAAGTTGAATTATATATACTTCATGCTAAGCAATTAACATAAATGATAAACCTTAAAGATGATTTTAGCCTAAATGATTAATTTGTATGTCTATAATATTCAGAATGTCTTCCATCTATAATATGATAACTGAAGCAATACGTTATTTTATTTGAATAGTATGCTATATTTCTTTTTGGTAAAACTTGGTTAGACGAGAAATTCACCCAACTACTAGATTTCTAAAACTCTCTAAATGATTTTTTGATTCTAAGTTGAAATATATCAAAGTATATATGCATAAAGTTCAAGCTTAGTTTGTTTCCAAAGCAAGGAATAATGTGTCAATGGTAACATTATAATGAAGGAATTGAATAATGTGTTTACTTATCATTTAATTTATTTTTTTGTTGTTGTTGATGTTACATTAAAAACTGATTTACTTCATTTGACATTTAACATTTTTTTCTAGTAATTGTTTTGTATCTTTTGTATATACGCGGATACTCTGAATTTTCTGAGCTACTCCATAAACTGAAATAAATCCCATATCAATATGTATTTTTGTGGGAATATACAAATTTAAAAATGAAAGGTATATGTGTCTTTTTACAGCCTCCCTCTAAAATAAGATTATTACACAAAAGAGAGATGCAAATCTCAAATCTTCCTCTTCCCCCCCCCCCCCGCTATTAGAATATGTGACTGTTATTCCTCTTTCTCTTATACCATCTCTGGCCTGCAAAAAAAAAAAAAACGAATCTTTCTTAATGGGATTTGAAATAAATAAAATATAAAGAAAGCATTACAGAAAATAAAAGGAAGATCTTTTAATAAGGTTGAGATAGAGGGAGGCCATCTTGATAAGAGAAGAACCCTTCAGAGTGGGATGACTTATAGAATGAACAAAACATCCTCTGTTTCTCTTCTCCTTGTCCCTTCTTCAAGATCTTAAGATTTTCCTCATTTCATCATCCAAAACGGTGACTTTCCTTCTCCATTGTTTTGTTTTATTGGATGCTTTGTTGATCCATTTTCAGATTTGAAGATACTTCCTATTTGATCGGGATTTGGATTTAGATTCTGTTTCAGACAAAAGTACATGTTTCAGACAAAAAGTACATGTCTTAATCTTTTGTCCAAACTTGAACAACTCAGCATAAATCTCAGAGCTTTGAATCTTAGACACGACAAAAGAACAGAAGAACGTTACTGAACGCGTTTGTTGTTTTTTCTTTGCAGGAGCATAAGATGGAATCTGTATCGGATCTGGGGAAGCTTTTCATTGGCGGGATTTCATGGGACACAGATGAAGAAAGACTTGGAGAGTATTTTAGCAAGTATGGAGATTTGGTTGAGTCTGTGATCATGAGGGACCGTGCCACAGGACGTGCACGTGGCTTTGGGTTCATCGTCTTTGCTGATCCTTCTGTTGCAGAGAGAGTGATCTTGGAGAAACACATCATCGATGGCCGCACGGTTAGTTATCTATTGCATTTGTGTAAAAGTGGCAATGTAAGTGTTAGATCAATGAAGAAGCCTTCTTTTTTGTTTGTGTGTTGCAGGTGGAGGCAAAGAAAGCTGTCCCAAGGGATGATCAACAAGTGCTAAAACGACACGCGAGTCCAATGCACCTTGTCTCACCTAACCATGGTGGCAGTATAAGAACAAAGAAGATCTTTGTTGGAGGTTTACCATCTACCATTACCGAGGCTGAGTTCAAGAACTATTTCGATCAGTTTGGTATAATTTCTGATGTTGTGGTAATGTATGATCATAACACACAGAGGCCAAGAGGCTTTGGGTTCATTACTTTTGAATCTGAAGAGTCTGTTGATATGGTTCTTCACAAGACCTTCCACGAACTAAACGGCAAAATGGTTGAGGTTAAAAGAGCAGTGCCAAAGGATCCCTCATCAGCTCTTGCTAACCGAAGCCCGGTTATTGGGTATGGTAATAACTATGGAGTAGTCTCTAATAGGTCACCTGCTAATAGCTACTTCAATAGTTTTGCTCCTGGTTATAGTAACAACCTAGGCTCTGCTGGCCGGTTTAGTCCTATCGGCAGCGGTAGAAATGCTTTCTCTAACGTTGGTCTTGGTTTGAATCAAGAAATGAGTTTGAACTCAAACTTTGATGGAAACACTCTTGGTTATAACCGCATCCCAAGCAACCACTACTTCAACAATGCTTCACCAAACCGTTACAACTCTCCTGTTGGATTCAGTAGAGGCGACTCTGCTTACAACCCCATCAATAGAGACTTGTGGGGAAACAGAACAGATTCTGCTGGTCCAGGTTGGAACTTAGGTGTCTCTGTTGGTAACAACAGAGGGAACTGGGGGCTTTCTGATACTAATGGCTATGGGAGAAACTTTGGGACAGGTTCTGGACTTTCTTCGTTATCATTCTCCGGTAACAACACAAACGGTTTTGATGGCTCTATAGAGGAGTTGTACAGAGGAAGCTCTGTTTATAGCGACTCAACGTGGCAGCAGCAGGTTCCTCATCAGTTTTCTAATGAGCTAGACGGCTTGTCTCGCTCTTATGGGTTTGGTATTGACAATGTAGTAGGCTCAGACCCATCTGTTAATGCCGCTGAAAGTTACCCTGGAAGCTACAATGTGGGAAATAGACAAACACATAGAGGTAAGTACACTTATCAGCATCTTAAACTCTTTAGCTTTGTTATCTTATGATACTTTTGATTTCCAGTTGAGGATAGTTGCATTTGGTTAAACGTTTCAGGTATTGAAGCATAGAAAGAAAGAGTTTCTTCTGTTTAATTCTTACATAAAGATAAAAGATGAGATTGGTAGCTGCAAAGATACAAGATGGGATGATTTAAAATGATTTGGTTTCTGATAGCAAATAAACTAGAGATCGTTGATTCTCGATCATTATTCTTTAGGTTTTGGCTTCTTCCTCCCAAGATTCTTGATGTTGTGTGCTCTGTTTGTAACTCTAATCGTTTACTTCTTTTTTTCCTTTGGTTTAAACTTAGATTCAAAATTGAAATTGTTCATGAGAACTTATTGTTGCAATTGATGTTTTACTTTTGTTGTTATTTTCTCTTCTGTTTATAACATTACTTGTAGAGAGGTATGTGGTTTGATTCATGACTTTTAAAGGTAAAAACAAACTTATCTTCTAATTTTGATTAGGACAGAACATGATAAACTATCAGGTTAAGACTTTTTTTTTTGTAACACTATATCAGGTTAAGACATTTTGTATTTGTGTTGGGTTTTTAGTAAAAGAATCATTCAACTAAAGAAAGTTTCATTCACTGCGGAAATTTTAATATTAAAAATTTTAAACTAATTGTTTGTTAATATGTTAATTTTTCCGAAAGAATAAAAATGACATGTATTGATTTTTTAAACTAACTGTTTTTTAAATGTGACAATAACTTATTAAAACCAAATATTTCCGTGAAACTATTTTTTAATTAAAAGTGATTAGGGTAAAAATCCCTTCAATTAAAGATGATTATGATATAAGTTTAGGGTTACATTCACAAAATTCAGCAAAATTTACTCTTTTAGTGGGCTACTACTGGATCTGTATATTAATGAGCCCATTTATAGCCGCTGAGAAATAAACGCCGTCGTTTACCAAAGCAGGTAGCAAGCGTCGTCGTCTTCGGGAGAAAATATCTGTTTATTTCTTTACAATCAAATCTAATATGAATTATCTATCAAACTGAAGAAAAAGCATAGAGACGTACCTTCAGGCTTCAGGCTTCTTCAAGTACTTAGCTATGGCGGCCGACGATTCTTCAAATGCTATAGACAAACTCGACTCTAATCCAAACCTTAACTCAGATGGAACGGATAATGATGGTTCCTCAAAGACATTGAGTATTCCAGCTCCCGCCGTTTGTCTTGTCCGGTTCGCCGGAGATGCAGCTGGTGGCGCCGTCATGGGCTCTATCTTTGGATATGGTTTGATTCTTCACTCTCTTCTTTGACAGTGAACTGAGAGATTTATTTATTGAACATTCCTCAAGTTTGCTATAGCTCTGTTAATGACTCAATGTGGCTGCTGAAACTTTTTGTTGAGATCACTGAAAACTATTAAGCATTGTCTCACTGTTTCAGGTTCAGGATTGTTCAAGAAGAAAGGGTTTAAAGGATCGTTTGCGGATGCAGGACAGTCTGCAAAGGTACCTCATCATCTTTATATACGAATCTCTTGCGTATATATCCTTGTTGACTTGTTCGAACCGAAACTTAGTTGTTTGCAATTTTTCTTGTTTTTAAGACTTTTGCTGTTTTGTCTGGAGTACACAGTTTGGTTGTTTGCCTTCTGAAACAATTGCGTGGGAAAGATGATGGTTAGACTCTTTCAAGTATTTTTCTTACACATGCCTTGTTTTACATACACTTGTATAACATGTGAGAGCTATTTTGCAGCCATTAATGTTGGAGTTGCTGGGTGCTGCACCGGTCTTGCTCTTAGTTTCCCAGGTAATTCAAACTCATTGTGTTTTCTACTTTGTTGGGTATTGTAAAGACAGATTGGGGTGTGAGAGTAAGGTAAGAAGTAATCAATCCTTATCTGGTCTGTGTTGCAGGTCCTCCACAGGCTCTTGTACAGAGTTGCCTAACTTTTGGTGCTTTCTCTTTTATCCTTGAGGGACTCAACAAAAGACAAGCAGCTTTGGCTCACTCTGTCTCCTTAAGACACCAAACCGGAAACTCTCAAGATCATCATCGTCCTTTAACACTCTCTCTCGCCCTCCCCATCCATGAAGAGATCAGAGGAGCCTTCACTTCTTTCTGCAAATCTTTATCTAAACACAAGAGAATCTAATCTCCCTTGATTCTTTTTTTCTTTCTTGTGCCTTAGGTTCTCTCTCTGTCTCTCTCTGCCGATCTTTTTAATCATTTCCCAGCTTTGCTGTACTGTATGAGAGATTTTTTGCAAGAGACAGACATTGTGTACCCTTTGCTCTATTAATACAATGTTTTTGTAGACTTTTACTACTCTTTATTTTTGTTTAATCTCTACAGATCAAAGAGATGAGTTTGGAGAGTACAGAGATGAAAAGGATGGAAATGCGAAAGTAAAAAGACAACTAAAAAGAAATTATGTGTTTAGGACATGATCTGAATATGAAAATTTCACTTGCCTTGTTTCTGCCTGAGGCGTTCTTTAACAAAATCATTACGGGCTTTGGTACGAGCTTGCTGAGGAGCAACGTTGAGATACGACAGATGCATTCCAACAGCGAAAAGAGCTGCCCCTGAGGCAAAGAAAGCCACCGTCATCGCCAGTTTTCTTGGTGATGATGGATAGCAAAACGACATACTCAATGCTCAAATCCCAGATCAGATTGAATATTCAACTCTTCGTTCCTACAAATATGTGAAGTTTATGTGTTTGTTTGTCAAGGAATATAGAATATGATGAGATGAAAATGATCGTGAAAAGAACATTCAAGCAGCTAGCAAGAGAAACAAGACACAACTGTAAAAGAGGAGAAAACTTTCTCTAACAGACATTTAATCAAACAGTTTGTGAGCACTCTGGAAACACACAAAGAAAGTGCCAAAGTCGCACGTTTCTTGGAACGAGTTGGGGATAGTAATGACCAAACCTAAGATCCACGGGAATAACTGGTACCTGTTTCTAGTTTTTACCGTTGGAGGGGAATCCCTGAGCTTATAGACGCACAATACAATAACATCGGGAAATCTCAGACAGCGATTACCATCTTTGACAAAGATCCCGTTTCATTTAGGGAAAAACAAAAAGATATGGGTTAGAGTTAGATAAGTTATATATTATCAGCAATGGGGATGTAGCTCAGATGGTAGAGCGCTCGCTTAGCATGCGAGAGGTACGGGGATCGATACCCCGCATCTCCATTTTTTAATTGTTCTTTCTCTCATGGGCTTCATAGTACTAGAAAAGGTTAATAGTATTTCTTTTGTCAAGAGGCCAATGAGCTTCGTAAAAATTAAAACAGTGGCCCAAATTATAGTATAGGTCCACGTAAGTGAAGCTAATTAACAATCATCGAACATGGGTTGTTTAAAAAAAGGATAATTAAATTGGCTGAGTAGTAATTCTTACATAGATTTTTATTTCAACAACAATAATATGCACATTCACTCTCTGGCATGAGTATAATGAAGAATTATTCAGAAATGAATGAGAAACAAGACTAAACAGCAAAGAGAAGGGAAAGGTATTTGTTGTTCCAAGAATAACAGAAGGAAAAAAACCGGTAAGTCTGAAGAAGATGCACAGAAAGCCACTCAAATTTGTGCATTGTGTTTCCTAGTTTGAGAAAGACATGGAGGCTCCTGTTTGAGTAGAGATGGGTGGGTGTCTACTCTACCTCGCTGAGGATAGGGACAATGAGAGGCTTCATCTGCGCAATGTATACGATTGCCCACCTGCCAAAATCAAGAAGAAACAGAAAACGATGCAAACAATATAAGATAAATGAATGGGCATTAAAAGGACATTAGAGCAAACAAAAGAGCCGTAGGATCACAAGAGAGAGAGAGAAACAGAAGTTAAAGACATTGGTTTCATAGATCAATAATGTTCATGTTGTGGAACTTCATCTAACAGTGAATCCTCGAATTCATTGACTCTCAGATAAGTTTCTGAGAGGCACGACCCATCTCCAACTAGAACTACTTATATATATTACATCCTCCGTTCCAAAATATTTCCAAAATAGAGGAAGTTTTGAAAAGTTTTGGATGTTTCAAAATACATAATATTTTGATATTAACTTTAGTTTTATGGAAAACTGTGTTATTTTATAATTTTTTTGATTGGTTGAATTAGTTTTAGTTTATATTTTTAGTGCTACTTTCTTTAAAAAAAAATGTATGTCTTAATTCTTGTGCCGTCAACCAAAACATCACAAGAAGATAGGAAGTAATAAAGCCTACAAGGATCTCTCTCTCTCTCTCTCTTGATGGTTTGATGGTTAATGTTGATCCAGGTGAGTAGCAAATCAAACGAGAGAGAGAGAGAGAGAGAGTTGGATAAAGGTGAAAGCAAAAGAGTATGCAAAACAATTGGACGACATCAAGTAAAAAGAAAAGAATGCATCAAAACATGAACTTACATCATCCAACAGCAGACAGTGGCTGTAATGACCAAGGTAAAATGTAGCCTGTTCCAACCAAGAAGTAAACAGAACACATGAATCAGCACAAAGGGAGTTTAGAATTGTTGTGACATTAATCGGTTATTCATTGAAGAAACTATCAAAAGAAAGGAACCAAATTTAAATTTTTTTAAAAAAACATGGAAAGAGATTAGATTTCATCTACCAATTATCGCTCTCCGTGAAAAAGAAAGATAACTAATGATTAATTGATACCGGAGAAACGCATGCCGACGGCTAAATGATTATTTAAAGAGAGAGCGATGAAATCAAAACATACAGATTGGTGGAGGGGCCTTGGTTGAAACAGATTCTAGTGAAAATCGAAGCTATGATTCCCACCACAGCGAATATTACAGATGTTACAACAAAAGCCATGTCTGATCCTGATCCTGATCCCCAAACGGATTAATCCTGTGTGGTTTCAGAATACAAAATCCAATGTGATCCGATTGGAAATTCAAAAGAGATAGCTAATACTACCAATCAGAGATCTTACAGATTGGAATCGAAGCTCCTGGGCGTCAAGGGAGGAGGAAGAAGAGGATGATGATGGATGGATCGTATATTCGCATTCGTTCGTGCCCAGTGTGTGATATGTGCAAAGCCCAGATTTGTTTAGGGATAATTTAGTCATTTGCTATTAAATAATAATCATTGTCAATTTTTACATTTGCATGCGTGTCACCACATGCGTCACAGTGTTTTCTTTAGAGAAAAAAAAACAGATTTGTAGGAGAGAAAATCTTAAATTTATGACGTGTTTTTTTTTTGAAGATTTATTTATGACTGTGTTCTATATATTCTTTCTACAAGTATAGCTGTAAAACAACGGGTGGATTGACCATTGGTTGTCCATGTTTAAATATAAATGGGTTTATTTTAGTGATAACCATTTGTCCACGCGGATTACAAATTGACAAGAATCACAAGACTAATGGATAATGGGTGTTAGTGGGTTTAGACTATATGGACGCGGTCGGTCCAATGATCACAAAAAATAGGTTTCTAAAATTTAAGTTTTCTCACAAAAATCACAAAATCGAGTTTTTCTGCCAAAATCGCAAAATCGAGTTTTTCCGTCAAAACTGTAAAATTTAGTTTTTCCGTCAAAACCGTAAAATTGAGTTTTTCCGTCAAAACCGTAAAATTGAGTTTTTCCGCCAAAACCGTAAAATTGAGTTTTCCCGCCAAAACCATAAACTCGAGTTTTCCCACCAAAATTGCAAAATTGAGTTTTTCTCAAAACCGTAAAATCGAGTTTTCCCGCCAAAACCGTAAAATCGAGTTTTTTCGCCAAAACCGTAAAATCAAGTTTTCCCGCCAAAACCGTAAAATCAAGTTTTTCCGCCAAAATCGTAAAATTAAGTTTTCCCACCAAAACCGTGACAATCAAGTTTTTCTGCCATAACTGTAAAATCAAGTTTTCCGTCAAAACCGTAAAATCGAGTTTTCCCGTCAAAACCATAAAATCGAGTTTTCCCGCTAAAAACGAATTTCCCGCCAAAATAAAAAAAAAAATTAATTTCTCGTCAAAACTACAAAATAATTTTTCGGCCAAAACCATAAAAAACAAAATTTATCATAAAATCTTATTTTCCCTTGAAACCATAATTTTTTTTATATAGTCCATAATGGACCCATGTAAATATGGATGTTATTGGGTTTGGTCTTTAATAAGGTCTTTACGGTTATGATCACTCTGCGTCCACGAACAATAAATAGACAAATGAATATGGGTTAATGGACGTGGACGAGCCCAATTTACAACTCTATCTACAAGCATAAAATCTGACAATACTTAAATGTAACAAACACACTGTAAATTTGCATTTAAAAATCTAAAAAATGTTTCATTATAAATTTAAAAGTTTTTTTTTAAAAAACGACATATACGAGTATAAAGTAACTCAAGCTTACAATTTGGCAATTCTTAAGTATCGAAAACACTGTAAAACTGCACTTAAATTGGAAATAACTGAAACCGAGGATGGTACAAACATAAAACACAACAAAACATACTATTATTCCACATAGAAGCTTCTGTATAGAGCTGCAACTTATATATTTTACCTTACAAATTTGGACATAACAAAACAAACATGGATCTCTTAAACCAATCCACACTACTTTTAAGGCAGAAGCTTTCACATCGATCGATCATCAGCTTAAAGTAGCTCGATCAATTACACTACTATAGGATACCTTTAGTAGTAAGCTGTCTTGTCTTCATTGATACCAGCGTAGATCTTGGCGCAGTACTCGAACAAGCTGCCATCGAAACACCGCCTAATAGCTTCTTTTGATAAAAACCCTTCTTCATCCCTCGCTAGCAAGTACAACAATCCCCACTCTATTTTGCTTGCAAACCTAACACACAAAACATATGTAGACCCAAACATCATACTTACAGCCATTTTAATACTTAACATTCAGTTAGCTAGGCTAATGTTGTAGTTGTACCATCCGAATATGTCCCATGCGTCACGTTGTCCTTCTGTCATGTCCCATAATTCTCCAAGACTCAATTTATCTGGCAAGGTTTTCGCATATTTGCTAAATATCAACTCAAGATTCACCGGCATAAACCTGCCAAGCATAAGGTGGTTAGAGACCAGTGCATCATGATTTGTGACACGATTTTTTCCAATATATAGAGGTCACCCACCTCCCTTCATTGTCATATGTTCTTGAGTCGCTTCCATGCTTTGACTTGTGTATGTTGTGTATGTATATAGGGAAGAATGGCGAAGGTAACCATCCCTGTATTATTGAGGATGAACATTACTTAATCTAGGTTGGTTAATCAATCAAATGTACAGAATATATATTGGTGGAAGATTAGAGGAGTTACCGGAAGAGTAGCATAGCTAAGGGCTAGATTGATTACAGCAGCTATGATAAGCGACCCAATGATATTGAAACCAAGCATTCGCAGTCCTAATCACATGTTTGAATCAAACTTACCATACATATACAAGTGAAAAAACATATATATATACATGTGTCTATATCTAAAATAACATATATGTATAGATGATATATACCAGAGTAGGTCTCCCAAGGGTAGATGATGCCATTATCATCTATATCGAAGAAAGCGACATGTTGTTGAAGAACACTAAGTCCGTAATTCTTATGGCCTGGGGTTCCATATGGATGCTCTCTATCTGGTGCTTGCAGTGCTCTTGGCATATCTACAGCAAATCATTATCATCCATCATATTTATACATAATTAATATACTCATTTACACATATATATCATATATCCATCAACCATCACATATGTACATGATACATTAATTTGCATATAGGACACAATATTCACATATAATGTTTGGGCATGTATTGTAAAGATCAAAATAATATTGATTTCCACGAAAGTGTGTTATATGTGTAGAACTAACTACCGTATACATGCACGTGCGTGTGTGTGTTTTTAATTACACACCATATGAATCACATGGATACAATTAGGATGTACGTAAGAGAATTAAAGGCGTTATCATTACATGGTTTAGGAAGCCTATCATCCAAGTCAACACGAGCACGGCGATGAAAAGTGACCGGAGCGTAGGGAGCCACCGTAGCCATTGCGTCTCTCTCCATTATCTCCGTCGCCGTACCCATCTCGCTTTTTTTTTTCTTGTTCTCTAGACTGAATGCAATGTGTTCATGTGTTGTGTGTTTAGAGTAAAGAACGAATGAGCTAATAAGAATGATGGTTGATGTGCGTGGCCGACATGCACGCAAACGAATGCACCGGTTGACATGTCATTCCTTGTATTGACAACACTCTCTTCTCTTCTATCGTTCTCTTTCTTACACTTGACATGACTCTTACGACACGTTTGCTTACATGCTTGATCACTTTTTTTTGTGTGTGCTAAATCTCTAAATATCACACAAAACCATGAATCGGGCCTTTTATGGGTTTCTGATTTAGACCAGCTTCGGGTACTATTAGAACTCGCTACTTGAGCTCGAGTATTGTAGAGGGAATAATCATGGGTTTGGTTGTACATATAAAAAGTTAGTTCTTGGCCTAATTTGAAAAAAAAATCAAACCTTATATATATGTTATATATATATATATCATGTATTTGAACATTGACCTCCTATTTCTAATTTACATAAAAGAAGAAGTGATCATTTTACATTGAGAAATTCCCTTAGATAGCCTTTTTTAGTTTGTTCTTCACAAAATAGTTCTTAAGGAAAAAAATGACGAAAATGTTTTTTTAGAAGCTAAAAAATTTATTTATATACATTTATACCCCTACGATTAACTAATTTAAACTTTAGGGTTTAGAGTTAAGGGGTGGGTTTGGGGATAAGGTTTCAAATTTCAAAAAAAAAAAAATTAAAATTTTCAAAAAAAAAAATGCTATTTTGGTCATTTTATTTTTTTAGGGCTATTTTTGTGACAAAAACTTAAAATGTGCTATTCAAGAGAATTGCCCTTTTACATTTTAGAACATATTTTGAGTTTTGTTTACAATTTGAGATACTTGGTAATTTATGGCACTTTATGGTTTTTGTTGTATTTTTTCTCCCAGAATTACCTATGCAATCGAAGATGGAGAGTTGAGATCTTAAATAAAAAAAGAGACATGGTTAGCTGTAAAGAAAAAGACATTAAAACTCATCTATATATTTACCGATGTAATAATGTGTAGATGCAAATTTACTCCAATCCAATATAATAATAGTTGGCAAGAATGTACTCGCAAAAAAAAATAACACTGATAATATGAAATATTTATAATAAAAGAAACACTTCAAATTTGTTAATGCAGCCTTATTTGAACACAAATAATAGATGCCGTCCAGGAAAGTACAGACTGATACACCCAGCATACAATGGCATGACGCGACATGTTATATGAGGAGTGTATTGCTTTACTCGGCGAACTGATTACATTATTAGACATAAAAGCAGAAAAGCTGACCCGACCCGAGAAGTCAACACTAATAATAATAAGTGGATCGAATCTATGCTAATAAAAGAAACTGTTTGAGATTTCAAGAAGCATCCAAATCAGTATAAAAAAAATTTCTAATAAAATTATGTGACATTATTGTTAAAAAATAAAAATAATTAATAAGTAAAATATAAAATAAAAATATATATAATAAATAAATATAAATATAAGAAATATAAATATTACATTAAACATCTATCACAATATTATTATAAAAGCATAAAAAATTGAATAAGTAAAAAAAAATTATATAAATAGCTATTTTTAGTTTATTTTTATAAAAATAGATTCTAATGAGAAAAATAATCAAAATGTTTCATTAAAAAGGTAAATATACACTTATAACCTTAGGGTTAACTATGTTACAAAAAAAACCTAGAGTTAACTAATCTAAACTTAAAGTTTAGAGTTAATGGGTAAAATTTTAGGGGTAAAGTTTCAAATATTAAAAAATAAAAAAAATATTAAAATTTTAAGGTTCCAAAAAGTGTTCACATCATTATAAAATTTTTCTTCCAAAAGAAGCAATATGACATTATTATTTAAAAACAAAAATAACTAATAAGTAGATATACAATAAAAAATATAAACAATAAGTAAATATACAATATAAGAAATAAAAATATTACATTAAACATCTATCACAATATTATCATTTGATATAAAATCAAGAAAATTAGAATAACTAAAGAGAAATTGTCTATTTTTAGTTTATTTTCACAAAATAGCTTTCAAATAGAAAAATGACCAAAATATTTCATTAAAGAGGTAAATATACACTTATATCCCTATAATTAACTAATTTAGAATTAAGGTTTAGAGTTAAGGGGTAAGGGTTTAGGGGTGAGGTTTCAAACTTGAATGATTCATGGTTCCATCAGGTGTTATACGTGAACATAATTGCAATAACCTTTGCATTGTCTTGAAGATTTTGTTGCAATTTCGAGTATGACTTTAAATTGAGTATTATCTAATGTACATTTAAACTGATAAAAGAACTTGATTATTGAAGCTACTTCTCCACCTCAGTCTGATGATTCTGCTAAGCTATCTCAGGTAAGAAGAAGAAACAAAAATGTAAGAGATAATATGTTTCTAAAAAGTTGAAATCCTAAATGTTTTTTTTTGTGATCTTCTCTAGATTAAAACATAAAGAAAAGAAGTGATCTGATGGATTAATGCAAGAGATGACGAGTCTCGCATGAAATGGCACTTTAGAAAGTTAGAAAAGACAACAAAAGTGAATCAATGCCAAAATTGAGGGTGAGTCTAATGAAAGTTGTTGTAGAACGGTGGAGAAGTGGTAGTAGGGTCATGGTGTGCTATGGCGGTGACGGCAGAAGTGAGTATCAAGGAGGTAGTGTAGTCACGGATTGGCTATGATGGTTGTATGACTTAAAGAAAATACAAACCAAAGCAGTAGAGAGAAAGAAGAAGATAGTTTCGAGATAAATTTCTGCATGTGCAATTTTAGTATTTATTAAGTATTAAAAGTTAAATCAAAGGTGTATATTTACGGAAAACATGTAAAAAAGTAAAATAATTGTCGTAGGTATTATCAAAGGTAAGACGAAGCCATGATCGTTATTGCTTCTTAGATTTGCTTACATGAACACAAAAATATATATATATGAAGGCAAACTTGGAAGAGTATGAGAAAATCAGATTATGATAAAAACACAATGCATCAAATCTACATTAGTTGACATTTTATAATTCTAATGTAAAATACCAAAGTAATTATAAAACAATCGGTCAATATTAAATTTTTAATCGGTTTATGGTTCGGTTGGCGCAAAGACCAATTTATCGACCAACTAAACTAAATACACAGAAATAAATTAAAATAAACTAAAATAAATTGAATAAACAAAAATTTACATACCTAATTTTTAAATAAACATACATATATTTATATATATACCAATTTTCAATTCAAATATATATTTTTGAAATAAATAAAAATATAAATATAAATTTCGTTATATTTTATGAAGAACAAACAAAATATTTAAAATATATTATTTTTTATTTATTTGCATATCCGTCTGTAGGGCCGGTTGATCACTAGTAAATCTAATAATCACGTTTTCTTCTAAAATCGCGTTTATTACAGAAATAAAAGACATGATTAACATTTTTATGCCGCGTGTCTCAACATGGATAAGGTTCAAATGTGAACACATATATTTCACTTTCCTTACTATATAAAGCCCTCTCGACAGTTTGTTTTCAAATCTTCACAACACTTTCAATCCTTTTAACCCAAAAAAGCTTTTGGACCATTTTCAGTTCGACTACAACAAAAATGGATTGTTCAGAAAACAATCCCATTTACGATCAAAAACCTCTTTGTATGACAAGAGATCAAGAGCATGTGACCATCGTCTCTGCTCTGCAACAAGTGATATCCAACGTAGGAAGTGACAGTGACATGACTCCTTCATCATCGAACTGGAATGCATGCGAAGCTCTTCAAACTTTGGACGCTGGCCCTTGTACTCTTTGTAGTATCACCGGTTGCTACGGTTGCGTATTCCCACAACACCGAGAGGTAAAGAAGGAGAAGAAGAAGCACAAAGGAGTGAGGAAAAGGCCATCAGGTAAATTACATTCCATATCCAATACGTTATATTTTCATTAATTATCGGGTAAATTATGTTCCAACACGTTATGTTAAGTATATTCTAACAGTTTATGTGCTTTCATAAACAATCAGGTAAATGGTCGGCGGAGATATGGGATCCGAGTGCAAAAGTAAGAAGATGGCTTGGAACGTTTCCAACAGCAGAAATGGCGGCCAGGGCTTACGATGATGCGGCGGCTCGGCTTGTCGGAAGAAGGGCAGCAAGAAGTGGCACAGAAAATGGAAAGAAAGCATACACCAAAACAACAGTGGAATATGACTGATTTTTTTTGTTATCAGTGATTATAGTTAGCTTAGAAAAATATGATAAGCTAAATGTAATCAGTGATAAAAAAACGATGTTATACAATACTTTATTATATCAAGTTGAAGGTTATCCTTTAGCCAAAAAAGAAGAAGAGTTGAAGGTGTTTGAGTAGAAGTGAAAATGTTCATTTTATTTATCAGACTTTGATATGTATCAAATATTGTGTGTGGTTATATTGTGTTTTTAAGTTTTTGATTCTCCTTTTTGGAATCTCAGTTTTATTTTATTTATGAGAGATTTTTTATGTTTCATTAATAATAATTCTTGATTTCTTAAAAGGTGTCATTTTAATATTTTTGTTACTCAAAAACTATCATTTTAAATTTTTAATGCAAATTATAATTAATTTCAATTTCAATTAATTGAAAATTACATTTATTTTATAAATATTTTTTTAACTGCTATTGGTCAAATAAATTAATTAATAAAAATAAAAATATGTTTTATTGTTTTCTTTTCAAAATAATAATTTTTAAGAAACATAGAGTATTTGATATTTACATTTCAATGTTTTGAATAACACAAGAAGTTGAATTATCTTTATATTTTCTCGTTTTAATTGTGTGTGTTTGTGTGTGAAAGCGTGATAGCACAGTGATTAACTAAATGTTAGCTATGACTTTTTTGTCAATAAATTATTTATTAAATCAGTTTTATAGATAAAAGAAAAAGCAGTTCTTATCAATTATATCTCACTTATATGAGAAACTAATAAACTTCGTGCTCTACCTTTTCGTTAAGATTTTTTTGGTAAATCTTTTCTTTAAGATTTATTCATACAAAATGTGAAATTATACAGCTTATTAATTTTTGTTTTGAACATGATGTAGGTGAGTTTTTTCTGTAATTCCGTATATAAAAAGTCTTTTTTTTTCTTAAAATTTCGTATATAAAAGTTATATTTATGTTAAGTGAAAATAGAACCATTTGTCGTATGCATGTCGGAATATCCTATGTTAGAGTGGACAAGTATTTATAATCTTATTCGTTTTGTATGGATCAGTAGTTTATAATCTATTTTTCTCTGATACCATTCAAATATTGGGTAAAATAAATATTTTGAAACTAGATAATCAATTTAATTCACAAAAATAAATAAAAATCATTTTTTATAATTTAGTGAAAACAAAAATATTTCTTTATAAAAATAAAAAATTGTCATCTTTTAAAAATATAATAACTAATAATAAATTTAGTGAATAAAAATATAATAAAAGAAAAAAATAAGTATACAATATATGTCGCCAAGAATTGTAAATAGTAATATACAGTATTTTGAACTTATATACATAAAGAATAATTATAAAAATTGTAAATTAATATTATAATATATTGTATAGGTAAAGAATTGTACACAATAATATCATCAGAAACTGGTATTATTTGATTCCTAGAGCTATAGACATCCAAATTTTTTTTAGATCCAATCAAAATTTACATATTGTTTGCTGACCATTAAACCTTTGCATGCAGTATGGTGTGGAATCGATCACAAAGTAAATTTGTGAAGTCGACGACAAGAAATTGTTTATTTTCACGGGCCACATAGGAGTTAAAACTGGTTGAGATCATTATTCGTATATTTTTATAAATTGTGAATTTTTTATGTATATACTTCTAATGTTTGTGGCTATATGTATAAGAAGAGCGCTTGTCAACAACATTAGTTTGAGAAATCAAAAGCCTTTGACACTTAACTTTTATTTGTACATAAAAGTCTGAACACGAAAAGTTAAGAACAATCCCCATGTGATTGTGAGCTCGTACACACATCAACCTCAAGTTTCATAGATTAAAACATGAAATTCAGTGACCCGCTAATGGATTTGTTAGCAACTCGAAGTGACTTCTTCAGATGCTCCACAGCAGGAGAGACTTCATCGAGAGCCAAAGCTCCAACAGCGAATCTAGCAGCCTTGTGTGCCTCTGCAATCTAACAGCCTTGTTAAGACCGTTTGATGATTAAGGAGGAGGAGAAGACGTGAAGCTTGTGGAAGAAGGAGCAGGTGACTAATGTGGAGAATAATCGTAAGGTTCAGGGTTTTGGTAGTGAGCAGGGTCATCATTCAGTGTTGTGGCACTTCAGGGAAATGGTGGTGGTTAGAGTCATCATTCGTTTCATGGGATGACTCAGACTCTGTTCTTATGATGACTTGGTATGTTGGTTTCACTTGTACCAAGATCCTGTAAGTAATGCAAATGTTCATATCTTACAAGTTGACTAAAATACGTTCTATCATAAACTGCGACGAAGAGAAACTTACACAGCGGGCACTAGGGCCGCTTGATGGGATGAATGAATCAACAGGATCACCTGGAGTGGGTTTCCTTCCTTCTTTAATGGCTTTCCTTATTTATGCCAGCAGCGTACTTCTGTTTCTGCTCTATCTGTTCATATAAATATAATCAAACCGCTTCTTAAGGTGAGGTTTCTGTTTGAGATGCTAAGCGAATGAAAACGTAGGAACTCACATGAGGAACAGGGCCAAACTGGCTCAGAATCACAAAGAAGATGCTTGCAGCATAAAACGTTTTGGCAGTGCCCCTGTCACAAGGCGTAACAAAGTTAATTTGGATAATCTATCAAAAGCGTCTGTAAAAGGAGTCACATGAATGCAGGTGTCAAAATTAATGGGCAGTAATTGAACTAATATACATTACTACAAGTCGAAAGACATCGTTAAACGATGATGGGGGCCATGGAGGAAGGTATCAACATGTCTGCCGACCAGTGTGCTTTATTGTACATGTATGGACTTATATGCTCTTTTCAGTATTAGCAATAACAATACGTGAGAGAGAATGAATCTGCACAAACAGGATAATTCGAACTCATTGAGCTAGGGGCTGATAACAAACTTACTAGTGTCAGATGTCATTCAATATGAGAATCAAACATAAGTAAAAAAAAGAAGTAATTATTACAAGTCTGCTCTTGCTGCACTGCTTGTCTGCCTTTGCAAAGACATTTAGTGCAAACCCCTCCACATGCATATTGTCAATTTGTCATCTGGGAACAGATTCAGTGATTTCTTATCCTGGAGTTACACAAATACTGTAACTAAGTCAGAAAACAAACTACTAAAGCATAGACAATAGGCCATAGGAACAGCTTATCAACCCCCCAAGCTTGAGTACCAATTGCAATGTAAGTGTTGTTGCTTCACATATGTTTTCTCAAACACATGAACTAACCTAAGCTAAAGTTAGACTTAAGCCTCCTTAACAAAAACAAATATAAAACATTCCAGCAGGCAAAATCAGACAAAGCTCACAAGTTAGACTTATAGGTTGCACATTTTCGAGTTAATTAGAGCATATTCAACCTCTCACTCTATAAGTTACTGAAAAGTGGAGTGAAAAATGAAGTTACGAAGTTGGAAATACTCTTAATGAGGAACATGAGAATCGAGTTCGTGATGTTAAGCATATTATGATTTGACCCCATATAAACTATATAATTGCAATTAGAACCCTAATTTTTCTTCATTAAACCGGTCACTTCAATGTATAGTCATTCTCCCAAAGGCTTGGAAGAAAAAAAAAAGAGTCAATCAATGATACAGAGACATTAAAATCTATGTAACATTCTACTCTCAGTGTCTTTGTTGTCTTGTTTCTAAAGTGTTTGTTTCACTAACATCACTCATTCTCTAATAGCAACTAACAAAGTACTGGAGATATTGTCATGGTGAAGCTAGAACTGTATCAGCACAAGAGACTGCAGGAGATGATGCAGCTTCCTCTTTGGACACTGCTACATGGTTCGAAGGCGACGTCAGCTTGTTGAGACTATCTCTTTTGTTCTTGTTTGAGTTCATGGATAAGCGCCTAACAGGCGTTTCATTGAGCCCTCCTCCATTAGCTCGTGTTCCCACCGGTTTCTTGGCACTCACGGGTCTTGCAGGGCTAGGTTTAGACCCAAAGGCTGAGTCTTGATCTGTGTGTGGCTGTTCTTGCTGCTTCTTCTGTTCCTGTAAATAGGACACGGCCAGGTCAGTTAGGTTTCACAATCAGATGACTAGAGTATAAGATACTTACCTTCAGCCTCCGCTTCTCCTCTTCTCGTTCCTGCCTAAGCATTGTGTACTCATCTAGCATGGCGAGTAGAGGAACACCATCATACTCAAAGGACATACTGTTTTCCTCTTCCCATGCCCGGGTTTTAGCAACCAATGTGTCAACCATTGCTTGCACAAACAAAAAGATCGTAACTCCTTTAAGTCTCAGTTTGATTCAATGTGAAAAGATGATAAAAAAGACTCTTGCAAGTTTACTTGTAATCTTGCTGACAAGAATCCTAGCTTTCTCAGCTCTCTTGAGATTCAAATGTGCACCTCGGCTTGCACTATACCTGTTCTGATCCTGTTTTTTTTCAAAAACAACGACATTGAAAAGTATGATCTTAAAAAAGAGTTGTGTGTTGGCATTGACATGATCCTCTCATGCATTTACCCGGTTATAGTCTTCAAGCCAGCTCTCTTCCTCACAAGCTGACATCCATTTCTCGACTCGGTCCAATATCTCTTTCCTACTAAAGGCTTCTTCCTTGGCCTTTGCTATCTGGCTATCCATGTCAGCTAGTAGCTCAGCAGGTTCAGTGTTTCCAGAATCAATCAACGACATGATCCTCTCACGAACAACTTCAGGCTTTATCTCTATGTGAGCACGAGCGTATATCTCCTCAAGCTCGGATTGTTTCTTGAATGCAATTTCCTTCATTCTGCTAGCTTTCAGTTTATCAAGCCTATCCACTTCCACCTCAGCCTTCAAACAAGCAGTTACATACTATAAGCATTGGTTCATTCAAGCCGGTGAAGATTGATTGATACATAACACATTCACAATACCTGCTCGATGAGATCAAGTGCGAGAGCACCAGAGACAGTCACTTCATGAACTGAAGCTGAAATGTTACATGTAACATGGTCAAAAAGCTCCTTTTCCTCATCAGGAGTATCCATCAGATTCCATAGTTCAGTTAGTTGAGTAGCTAGCTCTTGAAGCTGCAGCAAAACCAAGATTCATTACTCAAATCCACAAACAGGAGAAGACCACCATGATTTTGACTAACCTTTTCAAGTCTTTGCTTCTTATCCTCTTTAAGAGTCAAAACAGTCGTAGCCAACCTTGAAAGAGTCTCATTGCTAATGCTCTTGGTTTGAACACCATTTGCCTCATCATCTAAGCTCGGATGAACTTCAGTGACAGTGCTCAAGAAATCTAAACCAAGGACTGAACATAGATCATGCACTGTGCTCACAAACTCAAGCACCTTGTTCAACCTATCTCTCTGTCCAAACACAAAAGCAGTTTTACTTCTGTTCTGTTCTGAAAACAAACAAAATCAACCATATCACAACTAATATTTTTACCTTCTCTTTTTGGAGCTCTTGGAGTTTGCTCTTGTAGTCATCCAATCTCTTCAGGGACAAGTCAGACTCGTCAACCACATGAGGCCCGTTGCTCAAACCTCCAGCTATCTCTTCACAGATCTTCTGAATCTGTGTTTGCACATTAGAAAACTCCCGGACCCTTTCCTCTTTCTGTTGCCAAAGCTGTTCAAGCGCAGGGGCTATTGCAGAAAGCTGCTCTTTGATAGTTCCTGAAGTCTTATCTGGCTGCAAACCGAGACAAACACATCTAAATGACTCTATCATCATCATCTTACCTTTTTCTCCAGATTTAGAGACGTGAGAGCACTTACAATGCCGATGTAGCTTTTGTCCCCAAGAGCAGTTGTGAGATTGGAAAGTTCAACGTTGGCATCGGACAAGGTCTGAAGAAGCTCTGCGCGAGATTTTGTGGCTAACTCAACCTTCTTCTTGTAAACATTAAGACACTCTTCCTCTATCTGGAGAAGCAGTTTGTCTCGTTCTTCATCACTCTCACCAACTTCATCCCATATTTCCTGTAAAGAAAGTTTGTCTCCAATGAGTTCATGGACACAGATATTTTAAAAGTTTATATGTGCGTTCTGTGAAGTTACCTGCAACTTCTGGAGTAAGGTGCCACAAGTGATTTCTCCAAGAAGAGGGTTTTCTGCTTCTGTCACTGCCATTCTTGTGCAATCGAAAAAGCTTCCTACAGAATGCAAAACACACGAAGGAGCTATTTTTGGTGAGCTTAGGAGAGTACGTTAAAAGAAAACAAAGTTACAACCTTTTTCAGAAACTAAACACCTAATCACTCTCGTCAAACATGGAAGATTCAAAGCTAACAACTTTCAAAGAAACAGAATCTTAAGAAGCTTAAACCACACTGTTACCAAGACACAAGAAGAAGCTCGAAAGAGATGAAGATCTCAAGCTCTGACACAGAAATCGAACTGCATTGGTGAAAAACAACAAAGCAAGAATCGAACATTCAAACTAAACGAATCAAACAGTAGAAGATTGTTTTATTACCGAGAACGTTATTGAACGCAAGGGTTTATCTGGTTTTTTTAACTCTTCTCTTCTAGATCTGAAGCTCAGAGAAAGAGAGAGAGCTCAATAGTATAGGAAACAGAGAAGTCTCAAAACTATAGTTACGGAGGTTGGGAAATGGGAAAGGTTGGACCCACTTTACGGAACTCAATAAATGAATCAACTAAAACAACAACAACAAAAAAGGACTCCTCTGTTTTCGCATTATGTACTGAATGTGACTACTGTTCACTAGAGCTTCAGACATTGACTCATATTCATGTCTGAACGTCTTCGACAGGCCTCATGGGCTTCAATATTCCGACCCAGCCCAAACAGTGTTAAGTCACGTGTCGTAGCAAGTAGCAACCAAGATCTTTGCATCTTTTTCGTTTGTGAGAACATCTTCTATCAGATGATCCTTTCTTTTGGTCTCAAAGACTGATAGATTGATTATGTTATTATGCGCCTCTTTACAACAGTTTGAATACGTTCATCAAGACTACAGTGTCGAGATGATCCTAGACCTCGGAGACATTCTCCAACACAAACTACAAAGAAGAAGAGAGTGTAGGTTACGTCACTCTGTTTTCAGTAAAACCTTGTTTTCTTCCTTCAGGTTGTGTTTGACCATGTAAAACCTTGATTTGTGCCTGAAAACTTATAAAAGAGAAACGGTGAAATGTGTGAAGAAGAACTGTAACTTTCCCTCGTGCAAATCAATTTGGAAGACGCTTCAATTAGAAGATTAAGAAAACATACACAGAAGCAGGACTTCCCCTGCAAGTGCCATGACCAGCAACTTATGGAGATCTTGTTCATCCAATGAATAACAAACGACAAGAGAAAAACTATAACTCAAAAAGTTTAAGCAGCATCAGATTCTTTCTTGTTTTCTTCGCTCTCTCCTCCCTGAGTAACACCAACCTCAGCTGGTCTTATGACTCGATCATACAACGTGTATCCAGACTGCAACAGCCGTTACAAATTTGGTGATCATAAGACTATTGTAAATGCAATGAAGAGAGAAAAACAAAAGAGGAAGCTTACCTTCAAGACATGAGCAACTGTGCCTTCTGGCTTAGAAGCATCAGGGACTTGGAACATTGCGCTATGTTTGTTTGGATCAAACGGCTCGTTTATAGGATCATACTTCTCCATACCAAATTTCTTAAACACCACAGCTAGTTGTTTCTCAGTCATTTCCACACCTTCTAAAAGGGTCTTTAACAGTGGAGCAGCTCCAGCAGAATCTTTCGAGGTGTCGTCAAGCTTTGAGAAGCTTTCTTTGACAACAGAAGAAGCTCTTCCAAGGTTATCCGCCACATCCAAAAGGCTCTTTGCAAAATTCTGCAGATATACATATTCTCAGCGAACTATCATCATAATGATGCAAACCAAGTTCTTCGTAGACTAACCTGTATGGCATACTTCTTGGTGTTTTCAGCATCACGCCTTGTTCTGTCCATCACATTCTCCATCTCAGCGTAAGTGCGAAGAACTTTATCTTTCATTTGCTTAAGCTCTTCCTCCTTTTCAACCAGTAGCTCTTCCTTCTCAGCTACGAGCTTCATCAAATCATCCTTTGACATCTCCTCACCATCATCATCACTCCCGGAATCTGATTCAGAAACTGCAGCTCGTTTAGCACATTTCCCCCTTACTTTGGATTCTGATTCATTTGCCTCAGATGTAGCTTTCTCTTCACTTGTCTTGGAGGCCTCAGTGTTGCTGCTCTCCTTTTCATGTGATTCAGGCGTGGTAGAGGTTGAAAGAGAGAACCTTTGAAGTGAAAACGAATCAAGAGACGCCTGAGCTGCAACAAGCTGCCATGAGATCAAAGAAAGCACTATCAAGATACAGAACACAGCTATCATTTCTAAAGGCACTGACTTTCGGTTCAATTGGATAAACCCTTAAACCCTAATAAAACCCTAAACGAAATTCGTTACGAATCATGAAAATTATGGGTCAAAGTCTAACCTTTTGTGAGAAGTTGTGAACTAGAGAGTGATACCGGCTAGTGAATATAGGAGCCTGGTTCCTCGCAGCGGCGGAGAGAGAAGAGCGTAAGCCCGCGCTGCGGGAAACTCTCGACAGAACCCTCGAGACCAACATCAGGGAATGCACAGAAGAGCAAAAAGCAACGATCAAGAAGATAAATCGAATCAAAAGTTCACAGAGGTGCTGTAGTGTGGAGAAGAGAGTTCTCTCTTTTGTCTTTCTTTACGTTAATACCCTCACCGATGCACGACGGGTGGCTGAGGTTTTGAGGGTATTTTCGTCAATATAACGTCTACGAGAATTTTGAGAACCCTCTAGAATCGAAGGCTAACTCGTCCACCTCTTTAGACCAAACATAAAGAATCCAAGAAGTTTTCTGATTTGTGTTCTTAATCCTCTTGGATGTTTTCAAAGTAAAATGTGATGAACCACTTAGCTGATAGAATTGAAGCCTTTCAAATGTTCAAATGCAAGCAACTATGTCCTTTGGGACTTGTTAACATATCAAATGCAAGCAACTATGTCCTTTCAGGTTGCTTTTTTTTTTTTTAAAAGCAAGCTTCCAGAAAGTTGTAAAGAACCTTCTTCCTCACCATATGTTTGTGTAACTACGCTATTTTGATGTCATAGGCAAAAGCTTTCAAAACATAAACCAAATGTAATTCAAATACTTAAACTATGCTTCTTAAAGATGCTATTTTTTTCTCTTGACAGTTCGAGTACGGTGCTTTGGTGAAATGTGATTTGATAAGAGAAGGAAGATCAACTAGCTCCACTCGCGGCTTCCCAAGTAAAATGCTCTTCAGCTTTTCATCGCAGTTCACCACGTTCTTGTTCTTAGGATCCTTTAAAAAAGAAACAAAGAACCAATCACTCAAATGACACAAACAAACAAAAAAACATGTTCTTTACCAACCTGAAGATTGTTGGTCTTGATATAAGACCAGACACGCATGAAACAACCCAGACGAGAAATCTGAGACTGACCAATGAAGTCACGTAGAGTAGATGGAAGATTCACGAGGTCAATCAATTCACCAAGCTTCTTAGGGTTATCAGTTATAACCTTCTTCAACCTATGCGGCTGCATCTTTATATCAATCAACACTGGATATTCAACTACTGAAATGGGTAAAGAAAAAAAACGTTATTCAACCATTAATTCCTGAGGCGAATTTCATCGAACAGTTGGTGTGCAATGAAAAGAAAGCGAAGCTAACTCAAAGCTTACAGTGTAAATGGTAAGTGAAGCTGAAAGTAACAATTCAACGTAAAGGAGCTGAAGCTTTCACACCGTGACGCTGCGGCGTTGGAGAATTCTCGCGTCTGAAACGCTGTGATACAAAGTTAGAGAAAGAGGAAGAGAAGGGAAGCTTCCTACTAACAAGTATAGATCTAAACCTTCTCAATAAGATAGAGGGTTTCGCCTAATACGTATGGTGGGCTTCTAGTGATTATTGGGCCGATGTATAACTTTGATACTTCAGATGATTTTCCTTTTACAATGGATTTCAACGCAGTATCAGCCGTTGGATTAAAAAGAGAATATCAACCGTCCGATAGATGCCCTACTTTACGAAAAACAGGAATCCGATGCGGCGGCGTACAAATGCGCGGCGAAGCAATACTAGGAGTTTTCATCAATTTTTTATTTTTATTTATATAAATCTCTAAACCATCAATCTTCTTTGATCTTCAGAACCCTTCACCTTCGCCTGCGTTTTCGTTCTCTCTCTCTCTCTAATAAGTTTGTTCACCGGAAGGAGAGAATCTGAGAAAAGTAACGATGTCTGCAACTCAGGAGGAAGACAAGAAGCCAGGAGACGGAGGAGCTCACATCAATCTCAAGGTCAAAGGACAGGTAATATCATACTATATCTTCCCTTTTCTGTCTTGCATGTGTTTTGTCTTTAAGACTTTCCAATTTCAAGGTTTCGTGTATGTGTGTTTAGGGTTTTTACCTTCCAAGTTTGCTCCTTTCTAGGGGTTTAGGGCTACTAGCGTTTAGTCTTAGTGGGTTCTGCTTTTTTGTTGGGTTTGGATCTGAAACCCAGTGATGTTTATGAGACCTGAGCAGAGTGTTTTTCTTGGTTTTTGCTAACTGTTTATCGAATGTCAGAGCTGTTTATTGTTACTGTCCGAAGGTTTTTACAATCTCAGAAGGGTAAAGTTGAGATCTTTTTTGCAATTTACTCTGGCGATTGTAAGTTTTTCAAAGAGTTTTGGATTGTGGGTTGATGTTTGTTGGTTATGTGCTCCACTTTACGACTTTGGTCAGGTTCCATTTACAGTCTCTGACCTTCATTAGCAATGTATTTGTATTGATATGTTGAGGTAGGACCAGAATATCATGTTTTGTTTTCTATTTCCTTAAATCGTGTTTTTAATGTGTGTAGGATGGGAATGAGGTGTTCTTTAGGATCAAGAGAAGCACTCAGCTGAAGAAGCTGATGAATGCTTACTGTGACAGGCAATCAGTGGAGATGAACTCCATTGCCTTCTTGTTTGATGGCCGTCGTCTTCGTGCTGAGCAGACTCCGGACGAGGTACAGCATTATATTATTATTCCCTTCAAAGTTTCCGCTTTTCTAATGCTAAATCTTTGGTTCTACCCAGCTTGACATGGAGGATGGTGATGAGATCGATGCCATGCTTCATCAGACTGGTGGCTTAGGTGGTGGCGCTGCTATGGCCTGACACTTGTCCGGGTTTAGGGGTTTCAAGATAAGTTTATGTGATATGAATGGTTAAGGAGTAATCGGCATTAGGATTTGCAGACTTGTTTTTTTCATGACCATTGTTCTTAGAACTAATATGGTCATGAAGGTTAGAAAAACCTTTGGTTGATTTTTATTTGAATATATTGGATCTTAATTGCGCTTAAAGCTGTTATCTAATCCCATTTTCTAAATCTCTGGGCTATAAGCTCGTAGATATCTATCTTTTTATCTGGTAAGAGGTAAACCATTGTAAAGTGATGATGAAAAGCTTAAAATGCAACATGGTAAGATCTCATAACACTACTCAGTAATATATGAACATGCTTAGAGTTTTACACATATATCTCATTACACTACTTATCTTCAACTTATTGTATCAATAATGTTAAACCATCAACTATCTCAATCTTTCTTAAGTGGCAAGTAATTAGCTGAAACAATAGACAAAATTAACCATGAGTATAACTTACTCGAATGTGAAGAACATTTAAATCATCCATAACTTACAACCAAACAAACAATGTCAGCAAGTCTAGGACACAGAAGAACAAGGCACTCAGAGGCAGTCCCGTTCGTGATCGGACCTCCATGGGTTCGGTTGCTTGTCTGGTTAACACTTACACTAGGGTGTTGTTGCTGAACTAGAGTTCCTTCAAGTTCCTCCTCTTGGTTACTTCAACCTATAGCTTCAAAGATGAGAGTATTAACCTCCTTGAACCTTTCCTCTTACAGAGAAGCTTCTGCAAGGAGCCTTCATGCGTTTTTCTCCGAAGCTCCTTCATAATCCTCTTTCCTTTTCAGCACCATGTGACCACTTATCTCCCACACAGCTGGGTTCACTTGCGTTTCCAACACTTCGGGGCTTACTTCACCTAAAGCCTGTTTTTCTACGTAACACTGCAGTTTTACATACTCAAACTGTTATTTACTTTTTATTTGATGGATTCAAACCCCAACTGATCCACAGCAGTCTGCAAGTTAAAAGTTATACATTTGGCATCAAGAAGATCTGCCGTCCACAATCAGATATGAGAATGTTGAAAAGAATGTTGTTGTTCTGGAAAACTCAAGACTAGGATGCTTTAAGCACAGGCAAAGAAAACACCTCCATTCAATGACTATGTTCTCTGAAAGTGCGCTCATGGAGTCTGCTTTTTTGCAGCTAAAATCTGCTTTTCTGTCTGCAGAAAACTCTAGAGAACTGAAAAATTCATAAAGAAACAGGAAAGGAGGGTAAAAAGCACCCTTATCCTGTCATCTCACTTCAAAAGATACATACATATATATATATAGAGACAGAAGTTCTGAGTAGTTTTCCAATGTGTGTGTCTATACTACAACAACGTGATTTTGTCTCTCTCTCTCTTTGCACTCTTCTTCCTCATTGTGTTTCTTCTCTTCAGAAAGATGCAGCCAAGAGAGCATTTGGGCCTTCTCCACACCTCCGATGAACATCCTTCATCCGATCCGCTGATCTGCAAATCCCACTGCAACTCCAATCAAACGAGGCAACGCACATGTTGCCTGCCTGTGCCTTCCACTCACAATCTGCATTTTCTCATTGATCAAACTTCCATACTTGGAAAATAGATAAGGCCATAAGGGAACTTGGATTCTTTCTTTTTTTACCTGTTGTACCACAACATAGCCTACGGTCATCTACATGCTCCACATCCAATCCAAGAAACCATGATCCTAAAGAGACATCCTCATTCACATACTTGTGAAGTACGTTTCTGTATACACAATATGTCATTGGTTAGCACACAATCAACGTATGAGTGTATGGCTATGGGTAAGAACTCACTGGTTTATAGATATGTAAGACGCCAGTTCCCTGGAAATTGCGTAGAGCTGACCAGTGGCATGGCGGAAGTACTTGTTACCCTCTTCTCCAAATTTCCAGTACTCCGGTTCATGATATCTCACTCCTCTAACAATGCAAATGAGAAATGAATGTGGAACAAAACATTGGTGATGAGAAAAAGTAGTCTCTCTTGAAGGAGAATAGCTTACTTCTGAGCAAGAACGGGTCCAGACTTCATGCAGCCGATGTAGACTCGAGGCTTCATCCGGTATCTTGCTAACTCTGCTCCAAGAGTGGCTGCAGAGGTATCCGTTACAGAAGTGAGCAAAGGTGGCGCTGACAAGAGACGTAACAATTCAGATAAAGTAAAGAGAGTTTCTTCTCTCACCTATGTTTACATGCACATCATCATCGACTTTCACGTAGAAGTCTGCATCCCACAATGCAAAAGCAGTGGTAAAATAAGATTTAGTCTTTGCTGACAGCTCCAGGTAACCTTCAACGTGATCCTGCTCAAAGCAAACATCAAGAGTTTAATAACAGAAAGCCATGAACCTGTCCACAACTAGTTGAGTTCCTTAAGAAACATTAGCGAAACTCTTACCAGCCTCAAGAAGTCTCCATGTTTACTTTCTTCAGCCTGAATCGCTCTATCAAGAATACCACCAGGAGTGGCACTGCGCACAAAAGACACTCAATAATATTTATATGATCCTCAACCTCGCAAATAACAATATGTGCCAATCTAAAGTACAAGTCTTACCTATGGCCTATTACAAACCGCATCACGATCCCTTTCTCTTCCTCGAGCTTCTTTCTATCCTCACCTAAAAGAAGATCCAAGCTTCAGTCTCTAAACAATATACTTAAGGCTGAAACCATGAGCTTAGATCACCATACCGGGAGGCATCCAGGTAGCTCGTACTGAATCCCTACGCTTTCTGCTGCTAAACGCAGTGTTTACCCCAACAACCATCAGATACTTTCTTCTGGTGACAGTTTCAGGGAGTTTGAAATCATCAGACACTGGTGAACCATTCATGATGGATTCTTGCGCGGCTCTTGCAGCCGCTAACTCCATTTCCAGAGTAGAAATTGTTTTGTCGAGCGTTCTGCATAGCAACACCATTTCAAGCCGCTCAAATACAAAACCACACACAATTCAGTTGAAAAGAAACCAATGAAAGTGATTTGTCTTTCACTTACTGGATTGCATCTGGACTCTTGTAAGCTTCTCCAAGGCTTTCTTTTGATTCAAGCTTCAAACTTTTCTGAACATACATGAAGAATGGGTATGAACAACTCGGAATCAAGAAGATCTTTCTAGGGGTTCATGACACTTACTTTAGATGAATCACAGTCCTCTGACACTAAATGCAACCGTTCATCTAAAGCTTCCCTTGATACAACATTAGCTTCAGGCTCTGGCCACATTCTATTAAAAACACAGAATCTGATTAGGGAAACAATGATTGATTATGATTCTTCAACGAACTACAAATGCATCTCAAGCATTATTACGTCTATGGGAATATACTTTTTTTTTCTGTCGGTAAAAATGCATAACAAGCTTTGTACTTTAAAAGTCTTTAACTTTACTAATAGAGAGAGTACAAAGAAGGAAACTAGAATCATTGTAAGTAACTTTATCATTCAAACAGGGAAACAAAACAAAACTAAACAAAACAGAAGAGTTACTATATTTGGTGAGTTAATTATTGTTCTGTTGTTACCTGTCGGAGAAGAGAGTTCCCGCGCAGAAGAAACCGATACAGAGAAAGAAAGTCCATTTCTTGGAGACAAAACTCTTGGAAGCAGACAGCTCTAATCCTCCTCTATGATGATGCTTCAAAGACATCTTTGTCCGTGTGTGTTTCTAAGCAAGCCCCTCCCCAGGAAGAATCTCCTTCAAAGAAGTATTAAACCAGAGACGACCATCTCACCGACACGAGTCAACACACGAAACCTCCAGATTTCAGATCCAGTAAGATCTCGAGCCTTTTGTCTCCTCGGAGACGGAGATTAGAAAAGATTAGATTCTTTTGATGTTTGATTGATCCTATGAAAAGATTGGTGACGAATGTAGAGAAAGAGAGAAGACGACGACAAGCAGAGATGTGGCTTTGGTCTTGAAGGAAGATTAATGGAATCGTTCATATTACTGCGAACCTTTTTATGTGTCGGGATGGTTTAATTATTCATAATTATTAGCTTTATTAGTTCAGCTTTCCCTTTAATAATATCAAGTAGATTGGATTATCTAATTTTTTAAAAATATGAAGCTACCGACATGACCAGACGACGAATAAATTGAACAACGAACACAGTAAAAAATTCTCAAAACAATAAACAAATTTATTTGCAGTATTATTACATAGAGTCATTTGCAGTAATAATAATTTACAGTATTGTAATTTGTAACATATTGGCTCTTTTGCTATACGTTAATGGGTTTTTTCTGTATAATTAATGGTTTAAAGAATCTCTTATGTTTGATTCGAGTTTCACGTTCACATGTTCTGTCGAAGAATGGCGACAGTTGGAATCAATACTGACCACGTGTTCCGCACATGATCCTCAAATCAGTGATTTCATTTCCCCCTTACAACTCACCTCTAATTATTAGTATATTTTCTCCAAATAATTTTTTAAATTAGTTAGAAATATACTCTTTCTAACTCAAAAAGATATATATTTTAGAATTTTTCACATTTATTAAAAATGTACAATTTTAATTATTAATGCATATTTTATGGTTAAGTATTCTCTATAATTTTTAACCAATAAATTTTAATAAATATAATTATATTTAAAAATATTTATAATTTATCATTAATTGATGTATTAAAAAGTATAAAAATGTATTTTTTGAAACAATTTTTTTCTAGTGTATATTGTGTTTTTGTCGTTAGCAGTTTGAGCCAGTCTCTCGTTGTCATCGACGGTTGGAATCGTATAATTCAATGAATGTTTCTTTATGTGAAAGTCTTTGTGTTTACTTATCTTCAAAACCTTCTTACATCTTCCAGTTCAACAACAATAAACATTTGTTTTTTATTATGCCAGTAGAAGTGACCTACATCAAAGCAAACAAGACATTAATTCTGATCATACATTCTTGTCGCATGATTTTGCTCAATTCTCTGCCTTCCAATCTCCTTGCATAGCCACGAGGCCCACGACGATCCACTGCGCCGCAGATACTACTATTCCGGTGACACATTCTCATCATTATCATCACCACCATCATTATAGTCATCTGTGAACTATTGACAGTACACTGACAGGACTAAGTGTTGTCTCATAGAGTCAGAGTTGCCATTCCTTCTCTGGAGTTATTTTAGGCTTGCTTGGAAGCAACATTTGGGCTGAGAAAGAGGTTTTAGCCGAATGGATCATGAACGATCGTTGATGATGTCTCCATCAAATCAAAGACCATCCCATTCATCATCCTCTTGAAAATATCCTTCTCTCTTAAGACAACATACCTCAGCTCTTATAATACTATAAAAGAAACATCACTCACTTCAAGATTGTAAATATATCTAAAGAAACACCACTCACTTCAAGATTGTAATACATCTAAAGCTGACCTAATCAATGAACCATTATTTGTGAAAAGATCATTATATTATTTTATCCTTTTTTTGTGGTCCACATTCGTATGCATAAATTATATTTTACAAATTTGATTTGATTCTAAATCAACCTCCTAGGTTGTCCCATAGTAATCACTTTCCATGATAAAAGAAAACGGGGACAATTTCAAATCCACATCCGTTAAGTGAAAAATATGTGAATGACCAATCTTGAAAATGTACAATCAGTGATCATATCACTAAAATAGCATATGAACTGAAGGCTCCAATGTACACCATAGTTCAATCATTCACTAATGAAATGGTTTAAGATGGCCACTCTGTTACTAGTTACTTCCCACTGCAAACTCCCTTGAGAAAAATCCCAACATCTCACAAGAATCCAGTGATCATAATGTTCATTTATAGGCTAGTCTCAGTTCAGAACACACGACTGAATGAGACTAGCCTATAAAAACTCAGTCAAATTCATAATAGAGACGCAGATGAACATTGGGTTTAGGACAATAGCCACAGCCGACAGAACAGTCAAGCAACCGTCAAATTCTCAACATTGAGATGATTAAACTAGAAAAAAGCAAATACATGGAAACTAAATGAAGATTTACATTGCAACATACATAATACTAGAGATAAGTCGTGAATCTTTAGAAACAAACTCAGTGTAATAGATTAAGTGCAAAAATCATTAGACAGACCTACTGACATGTAGGAAGGTATAATCAATGATCAAAGCCACATTGGGCATATAATGAATCAAACCGTTGAATTAATAAAGTATGATGAATATTAAAGATCTTTCCACAATTGTAATAAGCAATTATTAATACAAAAGAACAACAATCTGTAAAGTAAGGGTTACAATCAATGAGAAACTAAAACATCGACGATACTAAAAACGTTGCTATTACCATTACTAGTGGATTCTAGTGTTGAGTTTGGGGCTGAGTTCAAATCCATCATCGTCCTTAAGACAGATCTAGCAGGACCAAGTCTCTTCCTACCGATACGAAACGGACCATAGATCTTGCTCAAGAGATCAGTAGGCATCGTCGGCGTCGCGTCTGCAACATGGCTCTCGGAAGAAGGAGATGGCGGGTCGACTAGATCACGAAGGGAAAGAGTTAAGGGGGAGTTGGATCTAGCGTTGAGTCTACTGTTACGGATCTGAGCAAGAGCGCCTGGCTTCAAGTAGCGGTGGAAGCCGTCGTTTCTTCTCACCGGCGATGTTGAGAGTCCCTTCATGGATCTTGAGATTGTGAGGGTCTTGAAGATTATAGAAAGTGAAGGTTATATTGTAAAGGAAGGAGAGGAGAGGGTGTGATGTGAGGCGGGAAGATTGGGTTTAGACTTTAGAGAGGTGGGAAAATTATAAAACGATGTTTTAAGTCTTTTTAGGGTTTTGAAAAAGGTACGAAGCGGCGGGAGTTCCTGACGCGAAAAAATACTCACAGATATTTTTCCCATTTTTCACTACAGTTTCATTAAATTATATATTTAACATTAGTTGAAAACTATAAAATGCTAATTGTTTAAATTGTATGGCACAATAGTTGCATTCTAATGAATGATTTTTAAGTATTTCATTAATAGAAAAATATTTTGAAATTATTGTAGATAAAAAAAATACTTTAAAGGGCAATTCTCTTGAATAGCTCTTTTTAAGTTTTTGTCACAAAATAGCCCTCAAAAATAAAATAACCAAAATAAATTTTTTTTTAAAAATTTTTATTTATTTTTTAATTTTTTAAAAAAAATTTTAAACCCTAACCCCAAACTCACTCCTTAACTCTAAACCCTAAAGTCCAAATTAGTTAACTCGAGGGATATAAATGCATATAAATGAATTTTCTAGCTTCTAAAAAACATTTTGATCATTTTCTTCCTTCAAAACTATTTTTGTGACAAACAAACTAAAATAGACAATCTAAGAGAATTTCTCTACTTTAAAACTAAAAAGTATTATATTTAAATAAATTTTTGTAATTGGATAAAATTTACGTGAAAGACAATAACTAGTGGTAAGAACCACGACAATAGAAACATCATTTTCCTCTCCCTCGAATAGTATTTAATTATAAGTCTTGGTATATAATAAGGGTTTTGTCTTTCTCACACCTCTTATCAAGCTGAATGAGCTAAGTGACTTTGTTGCAATTTTATCTACATATCTTACTACATATTTTAATACTCTGAATTGAGATGGACTATCAAATGCATAAGAATTAGGTGATGTGGTTAAAGAATCAATAAATAAAGTTTCACAAACCTTAGTGTTAATAATGATTGATGGAGAAGACTCATGTGTTGTAATAGGAGTAGATTATGAATTTACTAATATGAATAAACTAGTGACTGAGTTTGGCGAAGCAGTGAGGTTCTCCTACTCTAAAGTAGGTTGTAAAGCCGGAGTGATTTCAAGTCCATATAAAAGACCTTCAATTTTTTTAGATAGAAGAGAGTTTTTTATTAGTGTGTACCTTTTGATGAATAGTTGGTGCATATGAGCTGACATTATCTCTTTGTTGAAGAATAGTATCAATATCCACTAAATGGACCTTAAAACATGTATTTATAGAAGGTGATGTGGAAACAGAAACCTAAGCAGTTGTATAAGATAGTAGATACCTTTCCGTTTTATGTCCTAGATTACCACTTCTCTCGCCCATATATGGAATCCATGTGTTATCAACATTAATAATGAAAGTGTTACCTTGTTTACCATCGAAGGCATAAACTAAAACTTTTGCTTCATCCATACTGGTAGGATCAAGTCAGGGTTTATTTGCAAGAATCGGTTTTACAAGTCCCAAAGCAACATGACTTATTCATAATTTTGAGTAGCAACAATCATAAACGTTCTTTAAGTTGGAGGTAGTATTCTACCGATTCTTTGTAAAATAGGACAAGGCTCAAAAAAAAAAAAACTTATTTATATTTTTTTTCAGTATATAATACACAGCTATTTATGTAACCATTTGTATGATTTCAACTTTATTATCTTAGATATAATTCAATAAAATTTCAGTAAAGAAAAAGCATTTCTTCAAATATCCCATTAAACATCCGTAATTGGGCCGTATCATATATTCCAACACAATATAATGATGGATCCTGATCGAACCCGATCCAGGCGGAGCAGACCCGACCGGGGAACAACAGTGGACGTGTTCTGTTGAGTAATTGGGATCAAACAAAAGAAGAAATCAATCGGCGGGAGAAGCTAAAGCAATGTCGAGGCTATGGGCGAGAGTTGCCGGACTGTTCAAAAGCAAGAGTTTCATCGGAGCAGACAAGACTGGTAACAAGTACTTCTCCAGGATGGAGGAGATCGACGGTCTGGGCGAGTTATTGTTCCTTTCAACCTCTTTTTTTTTTAAAAAATAATAATTTTAGGTTTCGCAGGAAATCTGAAAGGATTGTGTTCCTCTTTTCATTCATGAAACGATTTATCCATACATCTGATCGTGTGATGAGCACTAGGGATGATAATGAAACTGGTATAATCCATTTTGCTTTAGTAAGATGTTCTAATGTGGCTTCTTTCTACTTTTACAGTGAAGGAGAAAAGATGGGTTATCTTTAGACGAGAAGAGGACCCAACCTCTGTTCCTGGTAACTCTTCTTCTTTATACAAGCAAAGCACTGATGTCAGATCTTTTATGAAACACAAGCTGATACCTATAGCACACATTACATTTTTTTTGTTTGATCAATCTTGTAGTTGAATGGATATGTTGGCTGAATGGGCAGCGAAAAAGAGCTCCAACTCCAGAGGTAAAGATCAAAACTCCTCTTTATTCGTGTTCAGCACAAAGTGTTGTTCTTCACATGCAAGATTACCTCTTTTGCATTTAGTAGTATCTGGCCTGCTTTGATGTTGGTTCTTTTTAAATGGTCTAGGAAATGGCTGAACTTGAAGCAAGGCGTGAGCGAGTGAAGCTTAATGTTGCTCGTAGGTGTTTTCCAGATTGTTATATACATTTTGCACAACTTATATATCCTTTTAAGTGTCCCAACTTCCATTTTTTCCTGGCCTCCTTTATGCCAACCAACAGTTTATGATTTTGAAGTCTTTATTTTTGGAACCTAGAGAAGTTCTGAATGAACAAAGTCCAGTCTTGTGCTTTTGTCTATTAAAGTCGCTTCAAGTTCTACGCAAATGCTTTACTGTTTCTCTTTTTCCTTCAATGTCTTTTCAAGGTCTCAAGAAAGAAGAGGAAGAGAGGAAAGCCAGAGAAGGAACTGGACGCAAAATTACGAGCATCGGTGGTAATTTACATTTACTTCCTACATACATAATTTACTCAATTTGTTTGTATATTTATGAAGTGGACGCTTAATGTTGGCTCTCTCTTTGTATAAAGGTAAAGTTGAGGGTCCAGATTTGACAAGCTTTGTTCGCCATTTTCCAGCGGATTCAGAAGGTAATACATTTTCTCTGTATGTATCAGTTGATTAAAGGAGAGTCACCATGGAGTGCTGAAGACTAACCTCTTAGGTTCCGTATGCTCTTGTTTTATGAAATCTCCTTGTATAATTTGACTAAGGTTGTTATGGGATAGATATGCACTTATACTTCGTTGCATTAGAACTAAATCTGTCTTGATTAAGTGTCTTTTAAATGACGCCCATTTACCTGATAAGAAATGCTTATGAGGAATTTTGCAGTGATGATCATATAGTAGTTTTGTGAAGTTGAATGAGAAACTTCTTGTGCATTAATGATGGAGTTCTAGATAGTAAAAAATGTTCCCTGCACGTCCATTATGGCTGTGATAGCTTAAAACTTGTTATTCTCCCATCAACTCGTGGAAGTAAGACTGACAGATTAAGTATTTTGCTTGTTTGTTTGTTAATGCTTCAAGGTGATAAAACAGAGGATGCTAATGAACAAGCAGATCAATCAAGGTGAATCATCATGATTCATAATAGCTCTCACAAATCATATCTTGTGTTACATTCTTTCCATTTGCCGAGTGCAAATCACAGCATCGATCACAGGACGATCATAGCTAAATGTATTCCACATTTGCGTTTACAGGGTCAAGGAACATGAACCCGAGATAGTTACTGCAGAACCACCCGAACCAAAGTAAGTCTACCTTTTTAAACCTAACCTACACATTTAGACTCACGGGTATGAAACATGAAACATTCTTTCGGATGGTTGTAAACAACTAGTAAGAATCTATATCTATGAACATGAACTAATAAGTGTTCGGATCCAAACCAATAATATGATGATGATGATAATGCAGGACAACAGAGCCATCAGGGTCTGGATCATCATTTAGGCCCGGGACTTGGCAGCCACCAACCTAAACACATCTCATGTTCACTAAGATAAAACCAACATATTTTTTTTTATCCAATCATCTGTTTGTTGTAGTATATTGGTTTGAATCTTACATAATGATTCAGAGAGAGCTTGTGAGGACCGTAAAATGTGTGGCCTTTCAAGCTTTCTCGTTATTATTGTGGACTTAGAAGAGTCAAAAATGAGAAGCCATCTGTTGTTTCGTTTGGTGGGGTTGTCTCTTGGCATTGTGCTTGAGACTTAAATTGCCTTTGTCCTTAATAGCTTAAGAAGAGCCTATCATTCACACTACCTCTTCCTCGTTGACTTTTATTTATTAGGACTTAACGATTTTATTTGCTAGGCAAATGAACATCATCATGATTCATGATTGAATAAAAAGTATTTATTTTCATGTCATATGTTATAATTTTTCTACTCAGAGGAGAAATCTTACTTGTTTTCGGCCAGTTTCATACATCAATTTTATATAACTTTATTAAAAAAAATCTGGAAAAGGAAATATTCTTTCAGCTTTGGACGAAAAGCCAATTATTCGAATGTTCTCACGTTGGTCTTTTAGCTGTAACCTTTTGTTATAATAACTTTCTATAATTTGCAAGAATAAATATTTTATTGCACATCTCAAAAAAAAAAAAAAAGAACGCATACATATTGCAATCATAGTTATTTTGGTTAGTCAAAGGTCCAAAAAAGAATCGTAGCCGTCCGTTCTCTTGTACAGAGTCCATCCAACGGTTAAATGAGATACCCTTGACGTGGCCATGGCATTTGTATATTTAGTGAGTGTGTCTGAGAGAGGCTCTTTCAGAAGCTTGACGAGGTCTCTCTCTCTCTCTCTCTCTCTCCTTCGTTCCTTCCACGATCTTCTTCTTCTTCTTCCTATAAACGTCCTTGATCCTTCTTTCTCTGGAGAGTACTGTTTTGAGATCATCCGCCATGTATCGACGCGCCACCTCCGGCGTTCGTTCTGCCTCCACTTCTCTAACAAGGCTTTCTTCCTCTTCCCTCTCGAGGGTCGTGTCGTCTCCCGCGGCTTCCTCCACTTCGGCTCCATCCGCGTCTGTTCTCAATCAGACGAGCCGATCTAGGAGCTTCTCCTCGGCTCTACGCTCGTTCCGTGTGTGCTCTGCCTCTACGAGGTGGAGTCATGGTGGGAGCTGGAGATCTCCAGCTAGCCTTCGTGCTCAAGCTAGGGTTTCCGCTCCGTTGATGGAGAGATTGGAACGTAGATACGCTTCCATGGGTATGTCTTGTTTGCCTTTCCTTGTTTTCTGGAATCGTTTGTCTCAATAACTTGTGTCACAAGAAACCTTAATCACCACACCTCTGCTTAGTATCGATTTAAAAATTTTACGTTAGGCATACGCTATGATCAGCTTATCTCTGGATCTCCTGGATTATGAACGTTTTTAATTGTCCTGATGCAAGTGAAATTAGCTAATGAAACATATGATTTGCTCTTCCATTAAGGTTCTTCCAGATGAAATTAGCTAATGAAACATTCGTCTTAACCCTATTTTTAAGAGTTAATGTATATAAAATACAAGATCTCCAAACTGTTAAAACAAAATTTTATTACATTCTTTTCTTTTGCATTATAAAAGGAAATTTATTTAGATCATGGACAAGGAAAGCCATGTGGTATATATATGAGTCATTTGAATTGTGGTTATAAATTTCTAATACCTTTGATTTGAATAAAAACACAGCTTCTGAGCATACATACAAGGATATCTTGACAAGTCTTCCAAAGCCTGGTGGTGGAGAGTATGGAAAGTACTACTCATTACCAGCTTTAAACGATCCAAGAATTGGTATGGTTCCTCACACAACTACCACTCTCTGTTTCTGTTGTAATGAATTTCTGGTGAAGGTAACATCTATTTCGTGTTAATTACGGCAGATAAGCTGCCATACTCTGTAAGGATACTATTGGAATCTGCAATTCGTAACTGTGATAACTATCAAGTCACAAAGGATGACGTTGAGAAAATCCTTGACTGGGAGAATACATCTACTAAGCAAGTTGAAATCGCTTTCAAGCCAGCCCGTGTTATCTTACAGGTCTGTAGTGACTGGGAGAATACATCTACTATATGCTAACTTTTGTTTTCTTGATTACCTACTTTAATTTCTTTTTGTCTTTCTTTCCTAGGACTTTACTGGAGTACCAGCTCTAGTTGATCTTGCTTCTATGAGGGATGCAGTGAAGAATCTTGGTAGTGATCCTACCAAGATTAACCCATTGGTTAGTGGACTGTATTTTTTTGTTTTGGGGTTGTAATATATATGTTTAATCTAGCAGTTCTCATGATTTTCCTGCTTTTATCTAGGTTCCTGTTGATCTTGTCGTTGATCACTCAGTCCAAGTTGACTTTGCAAGGTCAGAGGATGCTGCACAGAAAAACATGGAGCTTGAGTTCAAGAGAAACAAAGAAAGATTTGCCTTCCTTAAGTGGGGTTCAACAGCCTTCCAAAACATGCTGGTTGTTCCTCCTGGGTCTGGGATTGTCCATCAGGTACAAGATTAAACCGTCAATACTATGACTGTTGGAACCAATTCTTATAAATTTAATGAACTGAGTAAGAAGTTGGATAAGTGTGAATAGAGTTTTCATAAGCCTAGTGAGTTTTTTGTCTATTTTCTTAACGATTTTCTAAGTGTTTTTCTACTTCTACATTATCGTTTCCATTTGATTTTGTTTCGTGGTTTTCATTCAAAATTTTCGCTGTCTTACACATACTAATCTAGAAATGTACAGTTGTGATGCTAGATTTCTCAATTGTGATGATTAGAGTATTAGTGTGTTTAATCTATTTGGTGTAATGCTAGATTTCTCAAGGTGTGCTTGAATTTCATTATGCTATCAAATGATACTGTTATGATAGATTGTCCTTATTTTGATATCAGGTTAACTTGGAGTACCTTGGACGTGTTGTTTTCAACTCTGGTGGATTTCTCTACCCTGACAGTGTTGTTGGAACCGATTCCCACACCACCATGATTGATGGACTAGGAGTCGCTGGGTGGGGTGTTGGAGGAATCGAAGCAGAGGCAGCAATGCTTGGTCAGGTGAGCTTATCTCCTCTGACCTCTCTACACCTCCACTGTTCATTTTTGGTTTATGCCGTCTTGTGCACATATTAAAGTTAGTTTTTCCACTGATATGGTATTTCAAAAACTTGTTAGCCAATGAGCATGGTGTTACCAGGAGTGGTTGGATTTAAGTTGGATGGAAAGTTGAAGGAAGGTGTCACAGCTACTGATTTAGTTCTCACTGTGACCCAAATATTAAGAAAGCATGGTGTTGTTGGCAAGTTTGTTGAGTTTTATGGTGAGAACCTTAGCTGCATGACTTTGATTTTCTTTGTGGACAGTTTGCTAGTCAGTATATACACATTTTATCGTTTTTTTCCAATATGAAGGTGAGGGGATGAGTGAACTTTCACTTGCTGATAGAGCCACAATTGCAAATATGTCTCCTGAGTATGGTGCAACAATGGGTTTCTTCCCAGTGGATCATGTTACACTTGAGTACCTAAAGTTGACAGGAAGAAGCGATGAAACTGTGAGCATTCTTTCTATATATAATGTTTCCTCTAGTTTCTGTGACTTACTTGATCGAGAACTTGGTTTGCTTTAGGTTTCAATGATAGAATCATACTTGCGTGCAAACAATATGTTCGTTGACTACAACGAGGTAAGTACATCTCTTCAATCAGTTCAGTTATTGTTTCCTTAGAGAAGTTTGTCAAACTCCTTATATATAATGCAGCCTCAACAAGAAAGAGCATACACATCTTATTTGCAATTGGATTTGGGACATGTTGAACCATGTATCTCTGGTCCTAAAAGGTATACTTTTCACTTCTTGTTAATCATTAGAAAGTTCGGACCCATCTCTCTTACCTTCCTAATGTTTTTGAATCATCTTTCTGTTCAACAGGCCTCATGACCGAGTGCCTCTGAAAGATATGAAGGCTGACTGGCATGCATGCCTTGACAATCCTGTTGGATTCAAGGTGAGATGCAACTTGTGGTTTTGTCATTAAACGCACAATGACGTTGGTTTGGTTACTTTTGTTTTGTCTAATCTGTAAGACTATTGTTTCTTTGTCTTCAAGGGTTTTGCAGTGCCAAAAGAAAAACAAGGAGAAGTTGTGAAGTTCTCATACGAAGGACAACCAGCTGAGATCAAGCACGGTAGTGTTGTTATCGCGGCAATCACGAGTTGTACAAACACATCAAACCCTAGTGTCATGATCGGTGCTGCACTCGTTGCCAAAAAAGCTTTTGATCTTGGCCTGAAGGTGCGTTCCTGTTTTGCTTCTTGACTTTGGCCCTAAGATAGCCTGGTTTATGGATCATGTTTTGAATGTTTTTTGACGTTATGATTCAGGTTAAACCATGGGTTAAGACAAGTCTTGCTCCAGGGTCTAGAGTTGTCGAGAAATATTTGGATAGAAGGTGTGTGTTCCATCTAGATATCTTATATGATCACAGAACATACATACTGAACCTTTACCTTCTCTGCAGTGGGCTCCGAGAGGACTTGAACAAGCAAGGATTCCAAATTGTCGGCTACGGTTGCACAACATGCATTGGGAACTCTGGTGACCTTGATAAATCAGTTGCAGCTGCTATAGAAGGAACTGGTAATAAACATCCTCATGATATACGAACATACTATAGTATATTTCATAAACATGCATGTGAAGCTCACTTTTTTGGTTGGTCCTTTTTTTTGTGTGTGTCACAGATATTATTCCAGCTGCTGTGCTATCTGGTAACAGAAACTTTGAAGGGCGTGTTCATCCTCAAACAAGAGCTAACTATCTTGCTTCACCACCATTAGTTGTTGCTTATGCCCTTGCTGGAACGGTTTGTACTTTTCACTTTTCAATCATGACCTTCGGGGTCTGTAGATAATGCATACGTTTGTGCTTGTTTTATATTATTGATCTCCTGTGATTACAGGTTGATATTGATTTTGAGAATGAGCCTATAGGAACCGGAAAAGATGGCAACAGTGTGTTCCTTAGGGACATATGGCCAACCAATGAGGAAGTTGCTAAGGTACATTAGTCACACACTCAGCATAAGCTCTAAGCTCTTGACAGGTTTTCATCGCTAAGTTTTGTGGTTTACTGTTTGCATAGGTTGTTCAATATAGCGTGCTACCAAGCATGTTCAAGAGCTCATACGAGACAATAACAGAGGGAAACCCCTTGTGGAATGAACTTTCTGCACCTGGCTCAACGTTGTATTCCTGGGATTCAAACTCCACTTACATTCATGAACCTCCTTATTTCAAGAACATGACAGCAAATCCACCTGGTCCTCGCGAAGTGAAGGATGCCTACTGCTTACTTAACTTCGGAGACAGCGTAACAACAGATCACATCTCTCCAGCAGGAAATATTCAAAAGACTAGTCCTGCTGCAAAGTTTTTAATGGACCGTGGTGTGAGTCAAACCGACTTCAACTCGTATGGAAGTCGTAGGGGAAACGATGAAGTGATGGCTCGTGGTACCTTTGCCAACATTCGTCTTGTTAACAAGCTCTTGAAAGGAGAAGTTGGCCCCAAGACTGTTCACGTTCCCACTGGTGAAAAACTTAGCGTTTTTGATGCAGCAAGTGTAAGTACTACAAGTAGAATCAAATACTCTCCAACCATTCACTAAGTCCTTAACTGTTGACTCAAATCACATATTCTTTGCAGAGATACATGAACGCTGGACAAGACACGGTTATCCTGGCTGGTGCTGAATATGGAAGTGGCAGCTCTAGGGATTGGGCTGCAAAGGGTCCTTTGCTTTTGGTAAGTACTTCACATTAACTTTAGTTTATATTCTGTGAAAAATGTATGGTAAGGTAACTGAGAGGTAACCAAAAACTCTAGGGAGTGAAAGCTGTAATTTCCAAGAGCTTTGAGAGAATCCACCGTAGCAACTTGGCTGGTATGGGAATCATTCCTCTGTGTTTCAAGGCTGGGGAGGACGCAGACACCCTTGGACTTACTGGTCATGAACGCTACACAGTCCACCTTCCTACCAAAGTCAGTGACATTAAGCCTGGTCAAGACGTCACTGTGACCACTGACACTGGCAAATCCTTTGTTTGCACTCTTCGGTTTGATACAGAGGTAAACTATATAGCAAACAAATTTAAAAATAAAAGCTCGGTTTCTAGAATCAAAAGGTCAAGTCTTATGAGACTTTTTTTGTGTTTGTTGTAACTTGCACAGGTGGAACTAGCATACTATGACCATGGTGGTATTCTTCCCTACGTCATCCGGAGCTTGAGCGCCAAGTGATCAAAGTTTTTCTCGCGTTTTTTTACTTCTTCAGCAAGTTTCATTAGTTCTAAATAAAGCAAATTTTGTGTGCAACTTTTGTTCTTTCAGGTTGCACTGAACCGTTTTCAGACAAGAGTTGTTTACAGACACACTTCATTTCATTATATTACATTCGTTTTGTACCACTTTCATTGTCGGGTTTTGACAAAAGATCCGCAAATAACAGTCAAGGAACAGTCGACCAGTTTTTGATAAGCATCTACTGTTCTTCTCTGTTCCGTTTGATTCCCAAAACCGCAGTGAAGTGATTCAACAATCCACAGTAGAGAAGTGCATGGCATCATGCATGGTTACAACTGTGTTTTCTTACAACTGTGTTTTCTTTGACGGCTGTTTCTGAAGAGAATACTCATTCATCAGTGTTTTATTTGCGCTGGTGGCATTTGATTCAAAAACCATTGCTTTGCCTGAGTCAATAGACATCATTCAAGATGCTGGCTACCATGGCCCTTTAGAATGGGAAATTTCCCGAATCCGAAATAATTTATATTTGCTATAAAAATACATAAATTATTTTGGTTCCATGATTAATAACTCAATATATTTTTATATGCCTAATTAATACCCAAACTTGCAACCTTAAAACTAAACCCGTCAACTGATTTAAAGATTTCATTATAACGTCGTTAGTTTGGTGATGTAAGACTTTTGATTTTTAAAAGTGTAGGTATTAATTGGATATAAAAATAGTTTTGAGTATTAAATTGGGTGCCAGATTAGTTAATGTATTTTTAATAGCAAATGAAAATTATGTCATGTATATTTTTTTAGGAATTTGTCAAAGTTTTAAACTGTATTATTAACGATATTAACATTTTATACATAATCGATAAAATTTCGTTTATTTTATTAAATATGTGTGTTATAGTTTGAGTGGAAAACAATAACTTACAAAATGACTAGGTGATGTGCTCAATAAGTCAAACGAGTTCAGGTTTATAATTTGTTTGATATCTCCGTCAGAAGCTTTAGTTATAATCAAAATGGAAGACAATTACTCATAAAAGAACCAACGCATAGTTTATAACAAATAAAAATAAAATGCTTAATTCGTCTAGAATCACCTAAAGACAATAAATTATGGAATTATTTTTTTTGTAACATAAATTATGGATTTTGGTCTCTCTTTTCTCTATTTTGGTATCGTCTATAAACAAAGCACCAACCTCACGAGCTTTAGTATATACCCTTCCTCTATTAAAACTTGCAAGTTGAATCAACTACACTCACCACCACGGACAACATCATTTAGAATTTTTCGACTTTGATATTGCCTGGTTGACAATTTATCGAATACATCATATACTTCTGAATTCGTCTTGTTTATCGAGTATATTACCTAGTCATTTTGTATGTTATTGTTTTCCACTCAAAACTATGTCACACTTGTTTAATAAAATAACAAAGTTTTATCGATTTTGTATGAAGTATTGATATCGTAAATATTATGGTTTAAAACTTTGGCTAAATTCCCCAAAACATACATGATATACTTCTCATTTGCTATAAAAATACATAAATTATTTGACATAAGTTGGTAAATGTAAAACATTAGATGTTTAAAAATTTAAGTATTAGCAGGAAATCAAAAATAGATTGTGTATTAAATGGGAAACCAAGATTCATGTGTTTTTATAAGAAATCGAAATGATTTTAGGATCTGAAAGAAATAGTAATACGGGGAGGCAAGAAAACAGTACAGAAACAACAGAAAAGAAACATAATTAGTCAAATGACAAAAAAAAAAAAACATTTCAGTTAAAGCCTCAACAATTGTCACGCAGAGCAAAACAAACAAAAGAAAATAAGAGTTGTAGAGAGAATCTGAGACAAGAAGCTAATGCATCCACTTTAATACCATCTTCAAAATGGTGGGTTCATCAGAGACAGCTTTCTGAAACTTCAGCTCCATCACGACATGCACATCATGTTTCACTGCAATAGAGAAAAACAAACAAAACATCGAGATTAAAAGTTGTTTCAAGAGAGTTATTGATACTTTTTTCCAATTTGCTTAAAACCTCGAGATTTTCAGGCAAAAGTACCTGCTGTTGCTGCTGGTAGCCACCACCAGGCTGCTGGTAGTTTCCATAGCCGCCACCAGGGTAGCCACCATAGTAGGCGTTAGGGTCCTGAGGAGGAGGTGCATATCCGTAACCTTCATACCCCTGAGGAGGATACGACCCATAGTATCCACCGCCGCCATACTGGGCTTGATCAGGTTGACTCTGTGACATGGATCAAAGTCATCAGATGACATATAGATTAGTAAACTTGTTGCAACGGATACAAACCTGCTTGTTGGAATTACTGCGACCCCATGAAAGACGAATGCTTTGTCCGCCAAGTTGTGTTCCATTCAAGGTGTTGAGTGCTTGCTCTGCACATGCCCTGATGAAGCACACAGACAGGGAAAAGAAACGTGAACACACATTCTCAAAAATAAAAAAATGAAGTTCTTCTTCACGGTCACGCTACCTATTAGCAAACTGAACAAAACCGCAACGTTTTCCTGCTGGTATTTTAACATGAACAAGTTCACCAAATTGACCAAAAACTGACTTCAAAACATCTTCTGTCACACTTTCATCCAAAGCTCCAACAAAAATCTAGTAAAGCAAAAAAAAAATGACAGCTTAAATTCACACAATACACCCTACATAGAACAGACTTGACGAAGCCAAAACACAGTACTCACTGTTGTGTTAGCTGGATCACCTTCTCCAGGATTTCCTTGAGGGCTCTGATATGCACCTGCGAATAGCAGACAAGAGAGCTTAGGGGAGAAAACTCAAACTTCTGTATCCTAAAGCAAACATGCACAAACAACAACAGTTGCAAAATTTATCCAAATCAAGATCCAGAAATGCCAGCAGATCAAAGCAAATGCCATATTTGAAGATTAGGTAAATAGATTCTGAAGTTAGTAGATAACAGATAGACAATTCATTAAGGGTGTTCTGGACGAAAGTTGAATCCAACTTTTGGAGATTAGAGGACGTCACCAAAAGTCTCCAGGATATCTCACAAGTAGCCTAAATTCCTTCCATGGCCTAACACTCTTTACCATAGTAACCAATATCCCGAAGGAAGTAAAGTAACAATAACAAAGAGTTGATAGCATAAGTTAAGAGGAGAACAGTAACTGAAAGAACGGAGAAGTTTACAACACTGACTACAGAAGAAAATGAACTGACAGATATGAAAAAGACCATAAAAACTCTTTAAAGATTCCAAACTGGAAAAGAAGCGAAATGTAATGAACTGGAATATATTAACTTAAAGGCAGGGACTAAAGTAAAAGAAAGGACTTATGCTTGATAAGTAAGGAACTAGAAATTAATTTAGGGTGTAGTTAAATAAAGCCACTGGTAATTTAACTTCTTCTGAAAACATAACCAACTGACCTAAATGAGGCCAGCCAATAAGGTGGTATCATTTTCAGCTGAAGTCAGTTCCAGGCTCCCCCAAAGAGAGCCCCTTCTTCTCCTGCTTTAAGACAACATGAGTTTTCTCTTATAAGCTTTAAGATGTTTTTGCGATATTTAAATGCTTTGAAGTGCGGAAAGGCAATAAGCCGAAGGACAAGGACTGTATTAAAGTTATTAGAAACGTATAGGCGTTAACTACGGAAGAGACAATCAACTAACATAGAAGTTAAAGACAACGTGATTCCACTCAACATATTCACAAGTATCAGAAACAAGGTTAACAAACACATACCTGGTTGTTGCATTGTAAGAGGCTTCTTGTTAGCAGCTGGACCAGTACGCATAGGCCTGGAAGAGCAATACTGACCATTCATCTCAGTCATAGCACGTATCTGCTCACTTTCATCCCCAAATCTAACAAACCCATATCCCTTAGATCGTCCAGTAGTCCTATCAATCACAACTTTAGCGCCCTTGACAGAGGAATACACAGCCTTGAAAGTCTCAGTAAGCATGTAGTCAGTAACATCAGGCGCCAAATCTCCTACAAAAACAGTGTGCTCAGGCCCTTCAGACTGGCGTCTCTCACCAGCCCAGTTCAGCTTATAAGTCTGTTCACTGTTAGGCATCTGAGCACCGTTGTAAGTCTGCAAAATCCTCTCAGCTGCAGAGTGGCTCACAAACTCAATAAAGCCATAACCTTCGGAGTATCCACTCTGCTTATTGCGAATGACTTTGGCTTGTTGAACCTTAAGACAAAATTTATCGACATAAAGGTTAAAACTTTTTTTCAAAGGGTTTTGTTTTATACATAAAACTTTGATGTTACCTCGCCGGTGATAGAGAAGATGTTCATGAGGTAGCTTTCGTCCATCCATGGCTGCAAGTCTCCGATCCACAAGGACCGGATCTCGTCACCTGATCCTGGAGTCTGAGATCCACCGCCGCCGTACTGATGCTGTTGTGGTTGACCTAGAGACGGCGCTGATTGAGGATTCCATCCTGCCGGCGGCTGGCCTTGTTGCTGCATCATCATCCATGATTGCTGGTGGTGGTAAGCTTGCTGATCGCCTGACCCTGCGGCGGAACCGTTAGCGGCGGGAGGTGGCTGCTGCATCATGACGCGAAGAAGACGAGACAGCGGAGGAGGGAGATGCAGTTTGTGAGGGTTATCACTTCTCGGACAAGGTCAAAAGCTGTCTCGGTTACGTTTTTATAGAATCAAAGAAAAAACATAAATATCTTCTGATTTGGGCCTGATGTGGCCCAATCTAAAAGGTTTTGGGCCCATTTCGATATTTTGGTTTTTCTGATTTAGTTAGGTCATTTTTTTGTGGAAATTAGGCCCATTACCTCGACAACATTTTATACGGTTCTCTCTGTTTTAAAGTATAAACTGATCCAAAACAAGCTAGTTTAGATTGCATGACCGGACATTATCTTAAACCGGTCACAATTTACCTCAACATCAATGTTGATATTTTGGCAAGCAATGTCTTATGAAAATGTGTAGTCAAAAATAATATTTGATTTAGGGAATTCTTTTTCGGATATCACATACTTTACTTCATATATAGTCGGGTTTGACCCAGAACAATAGATTCACAAGACATCTTATCATCCATGTTATCTTCAATATCTAGCCAATCAATAACCGGAATTGTGTAGTGGCATTCGATCAACTCTGGTGAGCTAAACACGATCAACATGGTAACATATTTTCGTGCTTGATGAGTATGTATCTTGATGTTTTGTTTCGGAGGTCCTTGTAGATGGACTTTTAAGCCAAGGAAGATTGAAGAACATCTTGGTTTTAGGGGGTCTGATAGTAATGTTTGGTTTAAGAAACTTCAGTACAAGTTACAGAGCTGGTAATGTGGTGGCGATTACAATACCCACAAGCTGTCCACGCATCTCTAACGTACACATCAGTACTACTACGATATGATAGTTGCCACATGCACATATATATCATATGTTTTGGTTACATAAATATTCTCTCTGTGTATTCACATAATCAAGAATTGTTAGGCTTTTTTGTGAACAAAAGTAAGGCTCGTTTGTGAACAAAGCTACATATCCTTGGTTTTAGCTTCGATAATACCTAGAAATTTGATATCTTTCTTTCTATAGAGTGTATGTTTAACTTAGAAACATTTTCTCTAAAAACATCATTAGTGGAAGTTTCTCATCGAAAGTTTTTTTTAATAATATTTTAATAAAAAAACTTTTAAAATATTATTATTTTTGGTGAGAGATTTTCGACAAAAGACTTACTGCAGGTACTTTTATAGTCTCTTCCACTGAAAGTTTATTTGAAAGTTGTTTGAAAGAGACTAGAAACGATATATATCACATCACATGGATGCATGTTACTTCCTTTCAATGGATGTACCTCTTCAGTTCAGACAAAGTGCCAATAAAACCAATTTTTGAAAATGTTACGTAAGTTTCACAGCTAAAAAATTCCCTAGCGATCACATTGACATTGGCACATGCTGACCAAAGGATCTCTAATGTACACCACAAAAACTTTAGCCTAATTTATAAGAGTTATTTAAATATAATCATTTTGGTCAGTTAGCCGAGTTAACACTTCTATATATTGCGTATGCTTGATATTCATTCATCAACGAAGAAACATTTTCCCTTAACTGATTTCTTATGTTATTTTCCTTTAGTCTCTTTTGAGTGTTATATATAACATACTGTATTTCTCTATCGTTGGAAAACATATAGAAACTTGATATCTTTCACATCATCAGATCACATGTACTCCCCTACAATGGCTGTGCCTCTTCAAACGAAGTACACTTTAAGTCCCATCACAAACAACATCATCCCCAGAAGCCATAGTCCGTCGCTTCTCCGCGTACGTGTTAAGTGCTCTCTTAACCCCGCCAAGAAGTCTCATCCTAACCGTGAGAAGCTCGTTCTTGAGAAACGCCTTGTGAGTCCTCCTCCCTCCAACGACGACCCAACTCTACAATCTACATGGACCCACCGGTTATGGGTCGCAGCGGGTTGCACCACCGTGTTTGCCTCTTTTGCCAAATCTATTACTGGAGGGTTTAGTTCTCATCTCTTGCTAGAACCAGCATTAGCCGGTTATGCTGGGTACATCTTAGCTGATCTAGGCTCTGGTCTGTACCATTGGGCCATCGATAACTACGGTGATGAGTCAACGCCTCTAGTAGGAACCCAAATCGAAGCTGCACGAGGTCACCACAAATGGCCTTGGATTATCACCAAACGACAATTTGCAAATAATTCACACGCTTTGGCTCGTGGCATAACCTTTACGGTTCTTCCACTAGTTATTGCATGTAATGACCCGGTGGTTCATGGCTTTGTGAGCATGTTTGCTTTTTGTATATTGCTTTGCCAGCAGTTTCATGCTTGGGCTCATGGAAGCAAGAGCAGCCTTCCACCTCTAGTGGTGGCGTTTCAGAATATGGGGCTTCTTCTTTCACGGAGACAGCATGTGAATCATCATAAGCACCAACTTACGTATATGAGTTACTGCATAGTGAGTGGGGTGTGGAACAATGTTTTGGATGAGAATAAGATCTTTGAGGCATTAGAAAAGGTGTTATATGTCCAGTTTGGGGTGAGACCTAGGTCATGGAGCGACCCAAACTCTGAATGAACAAAAGAAAATGACATCTCCAAAAACCTTGAATACATTAATCTTCAAGACAAAAAATCATTTAATCGTTTTTTTTTTTGAAACTTAAAATCGATTTTTTCCTTCTTTTGTTTTATCTTATATCTCATGTGTGTAACAATGTTCGTGTTGATTGTCTCATGAAAAACACGAAGTTTTTTCCTTTTCCATATAAACTCTCGAGCATTTTCCCAGCAGCTTAATGGAAGATATGGTGTTTTGCTGGAAAAGTAGATAAATAAATAAACCAACCAATGAAAAATTCCTAAATTTACTTCTTCAATGAATGTGGTTAATATATTTGCAGTCATCTTTTTTTTTTTTCACGTAAAGTCAAGACGCCAAACTGCACACCTTTACTGTTAGGAAAATATATATTATTAAATACGATTTAAGTTGTATAATTTCAACTTGTGATTCCGTAAAAAAATGTAAAGCGTTTGGTTAATTATGTTCCCTAAACTTTTATTTTAATTATCTTTCTAGGTTTATGCACACAATTTAATAAAATTTATAATTTTATATATTTCCAAAATAAAAAACATAATTTCTTATACACCTAACCATATTTCGACCAATAAAAAAATAAACTAGAGAATCTTCTTAATGAAATTTACATTGAATGTATAAAACGACATTTATTCTAAAACGAAAATTTTTCTCTACAACAACAATTAAATCGAATCGAAAGGAATAGTAAATAATTACTCATGAAATCTAATCTCATAACCATTTTTATTAATTTAAGAATTTCGTATCTCTCATGATCTCAACAATTAACCTCATTTAGAACAATAACTGTGGAATACTTAGCCATTCAAAACATTTCTTAGTTTTAGCTATATGAAGAAGAAGATCAAGTTACACTTAATAGTTGTCCCTCACTCTTGGCTTTCTTTTCCGTCAATATTATGTATGTTTTTTAAAAATGTTTATTTTTTCTTCTAAACACATGTAATAAGATCTAGACAGTCTTGCTAGCGAATCATGGAAAGTGGGAGGTTTTTTCTGCGCGGATAACTGAATCTCATTCATCGTTGACATATCTCTTTATAGTAAGTAATGCATTGGTTTGGCTTCCAGATCAGATCATTCATTAACTTGGCACAGCTCAAAAGTACACATTACACAGAGAATCTGATCCACTAACCTCTATTGACGCGGACATTGCCGAGAGACGCGGCATCGTTATCGAAGATCACCTCCACTTGACCAAATGAATTAAAGACAAAATAAAATAAAACTCTTTTTAGAATGTTAATGTATATTAAAGATTATATTAAATGCTTACAATTAAATACTTACGTATTATATATTTATACGATACATTTTTAATCAGGGTCAGAGTCAGATGCAAGGACGGATCTAGAACTATATTTAGATGGGGGCATAATTAAATTTCTCATTGTATAAATATTTTTTGATGGGGGGGCATTATGTATATTTATATTACATACTAAAAGGAAAATAGAAAATTAGTTGGGGGTAGATGCCTCCGTACGTTAACACTTGCGTCCGCCCCTGGTCGGATGTAGGATTCTTTTAATATGGAGGCAAATCATGTATAAATACAAACAGATGAATAGTTAAATCTTGGATTGAGTTACAAAGAATTTAGAAATTTTGTGGGGGGGGGAGGGGGTAAATACCACCTTTTTAATATAAGTAGATTCGCCACTATTTTTAATAACTATCAACAAATAATATTTTAACAATTCCAATATTTTAACTAATATTTTAGACAATTTATTAATATTAATTAGTGAAAGTACTTTAAAATCTAAAAAGTTAATTTTTGGGAAGCAAAATAAAATAAAAATAGAGAAATTCCCTTAGATAGCTTCTTTTAGGTTGTTTGTCACAAAAATAGTTTTTAAGGAGGAAAATGACCAAAATATTTTTTTTAGAAGCTAAAAAATTCATTTATATGCATTTATACCCCTAGGGTTAACTAATTTGGACTTTAGGGTTTAGAGTAAATGGGTGGGTTTGGGGTTAGAGTTTCAAATTTCAAAAAAAAAATCAAAATTTCAAAAAAAAAAAGTCTATTTTGGTCATTTTATTTTTTGAGAGCTATTTTTGTGACAAAAACTTAAAAATGACTATTTAAGAGAATTGCCCATAAAAATATATGGATGAACTATTTTGTTGAATTGTTAGTTGTTTGTTGGGATCGGGTAGGGGGGCTAATATCACATTTTAAAATGTTGGGTGTTATTTAGTCCTTTATAAAAAAATAAAGGATCCAAAATTTGAGACTTTTTCTATACGTTTCACAGCTTGTAATGAGCTAGCGATTACAATAGCCCCACGCTTCTCTAACGTACACCACAACATAATTGTAGCGTCATCTCTTCGTCTCTCATTGTTTTTTTAACTTTGAAAAACATGTAAACGTTGATACCTTTCACCCATAAGCCATAACCTCTCTCTCTCAATGGCTGTATCACTTCAAACCAAGTACCCTCTAAGACCCATCACCAACAACGTTCCAAGAACCCACCGTTCTTCACTTCTCCATGTTCGTGTCACGTGCTCTGCTACTACCACCACCACCAAGCCTCAACCTAATCTTGTGGTTGAGAAACGTTTAGTGAGTCCTCCTCTTGCCAGCGACCCGACTCTCCAGTCAACATGGACTCACCGTTTATGGGTTGCAGCTGGTTGCACTACATTGTTTGCCTCTTTGGCTAAATCCATCGTTGGAGGGGTTGGTTCTCATCTCTGGTTAGAACCAGCTCTAGCCGGTTATGCAGGGTACATCCTGGCTGATCTAGGCTCTGGTGTGTACCACTGGGCCATTGATAACTACGGTGATGAGTCAACTCCTATAGTAGGAACCCAAATCGAAGCGTTTCAGGGTCACCACAAGTGGCCTTGGACAATCACCAGGAGACAGTTCGCCAACAATCTACACGCTCTGGCTCGAGTCATAACCTTCACGGTGCTTCCACTAGACCTTGCGTTTAATGACCCTGTGGTTCATGGCTTTGTGAGCACGTTTGCGTTTTGCATAATGTTTAGTCAGCAGTTCCATGCTTGGGCTCATGGAACCAAGAGCAAGCTTCCACCTATCGTGGTGGCGTTGCAGGACATGGGACTGCTTATTTCAAGGAGACAGCACGCGGAACATCACCGAGCACCGTATAACAACAATTACTGCATTGTGAGTGGAGCTTGGAACAAAGTTTTGGATGAGAGTAAGGTCTTTGAAGTGTTAGAGATGGTGTTGTATTTCAAGGTTGGGGTGAGACCGAGGTCGTGGAGTGAGCCAAACTCTGAGTGGACAGAAGAAACAAAAATCTCTAACAACCAAGCATAATCAAGCTCTAGAATCTGAGGTGTTTGACGAAAAATATATAAGTGTACAAGAGAATTGAAGATATATACTGATCTAAGTTTTTCACTGTAATTTTATATTCAATAGAGAGTGAGTGCATTGACTATAAAACACATATACAAAAGTTAGCATGTAACAGTTTCAAGTATCAGATCCAACAAATGAGTAAACAAAATGTGAAACTTGGATTGGTTAAATGTTAATATAAATATATATTTTGATTTAGTATTGTGCACATTTTTTCTTCTTTTTCGTTTTTGAGTTAGCTAGGTTCTCAGACTAACTAAGCACCTACATGTGAGATAACAAATAAAGTCTCATTGAAAATTTAGACAATTAGTGTTATAGAAAAAACTGTCATTAAAACCTTGAACTTTCAAATTAAAGCCAGAAAAAAAATTTCATTCGTGTTTGAGCCAAAAAAATTTCAACTTTCAAATATTGATTATTTTAACTCTCATATTTTGTTGACTCGGCCATTTAAGAAATTTGAATAGTCAACTGTTAAAATCTATTAAGAAAATATTTGTTAACTCTTTTAATTACATCATTTAAATAATTGATTAACACATTGTTCAAAGAACGTCTTTTTGTGAAACCAGAGTGAAGAAGATGAAGTTGATTTGGAGCTTTGGTTTTGTGAAAAAGATACTTGGTGTTTACAAAAGTAAAAAATATGTCGTTTGATCAATGTTTTAATCAGTTTTTAAAATGATGTTGATTAGAAAGTTAACATATATTCATTTTTAATCAATTTTAACAGTTAACTTTTCGAGTTTCTTAAATGGCTGAGTCAACAAAATATGAGAGTAAAAACGGTCATTATTTGAAAGTTAAAGAATTTTTTGGTTCAAATGCGAATTGAAAGTTTTTTTGGATTTAATTTGAAAGTATGGGGGTTTAATGGTTGTTTTCTCGTTTAATATATAAAGAGATGTTCAACTTTAATTAGTACAAAGCATTTTAGGAAGGAATCCAGAAATAAATCAATGCGGTCTACCCTCTTATGCTCAAAGTGGAAAATATTGTACTAATCAGATAATATAGAGTTGGATATGGCTTAAGAAAATCCAACAATTGGTATCAGAGCGGTTCACGAGAAATTTGTAAGAAAATCCTCTTCGAGATATGAATAATACCTTTTGAGTTATCTTGGAAGTTCAGCTGTGGGACACAAGATGAATGTGATCATTAGTTTAAGGGAGAGAATGTGAGATATCAAAAAGAAATTCACATTGAAAATTTAGACCAAAAATATCTGATATATAAGAGATGTTTAACTCTAATTAGTACGAAATATTCTGAGAAAGAACCCAAAAATAAATCCATATAGACCAAACCCAAATTAAACAATATTGTATTAATCGGACAATAGAAAATTGAACGTTCACACAATCGCAAACATTGAAATTAGAATATAACTTGTTGTATAACCCATTTAATTAGACTTCGTTCTACGGGGTTTCCAATAACTTCGTGTTGACCCTTCAATCACCAAAAAATGCACATTATTACATCCATTAGGATTGTAATTTCATAGAAAAAATATATCTAAATATACCTCATAACACACACGATCTGATGTATTATGATAAATCTCTTCAAATAATACATATAATGGATCTTCTAGAAGGGTAGGTTTGATATAGCTCTTCTTGTGACCGCAAACATAATTTTTTTTCTAAAAAATAAGAAATCTATTATATAATGAGAGAGTTGTGCTCTCTCCTGAGGCTGCCACGTCAGCATATGGTGGGTCCCACACAATATTTTTTTGTAAAAATAATTATTTGCATGCTTTAAGAGTCGAACCATGCACCCCTTAGTGCTTATTTGATTGACATAACCAACTGAGCTACAAGAGATTTTGTAAAATGGACGGTCGAATTTTTATTTATTCTTTACGAGACCGGAAACACATGCATCCATTATAGTTGGGATTGCGGGTCAAGATCGCCAACCCGCAGATCGATTCTTTTTTTTTGTTCAAAATTCTGACTCGCCTAATCCACTAACAAAAAGTCTTAAATATGCACCCGCCGCACTAAACTTACGGATAAGCCGCAAGACACGCATATAATATTAAATTTAATAAAATAATTATTTTATTATATATTAAATATTTTATATAAAA
>MU106552.1:74274-108300 GCA_012274485.2 Sinapis alba
ATTAAGTTCGAATTGTTTAACAAATCGAACTTTCTAATACCTCCATGATAGTTGATGACAAATTTATAATTTTCTATCCGTTTGAAATTATTAGTTTGGAAGGTAGGTTTGTCATTTACGGGACTAATTACATTTGATTTATTAGAAAACTATTCAAGACCAACTATATTCAATTAAATCAACTTCATGTTCACCTAAATTCAGTTAAATTACTATATTTAGATTCAACCAAAAAATAAATTTAATTAAATAATTAAACACAATTTAGATCGAAACAAATTTTTACTAATCATCTTCCCTAAGTTTTTTATATATAATTAACTTTATCTATTATTTTCAGTATAAATAATTATAAAAAATAAGTACACACCATGTTGTAATCAAAACTTTCAATAATTTTCTAAACTCAAACATTAAGTTATTATTTTATCCTCAATAGTAATTTGGCATGATAAAAAAATAAACTCACTACAATTTGAATATATATATATATATATATATATATATATATATATATATATATATATATATATGTTTTGGTTTGAAATAATTATAAAACAAAAATAATTTATTACATTTATTTTTCAAACTAAATAACAAATATATCCGGTTTTTATCCATTTAACCCATTTATGTTTTTAGTTCACGTTTCATTTGGTTCTCCATCTGTTCCGTATGGATTTAAAAATACATAATCTATGCGACGTTTCTAAAAAAAAAAAAATTTATATAACGGAACATTAATATTTCGGACCCCGCGCTTGCGCGGGGGCTATGAATCCTAGTTAAAGAACTTAATTTGTCATATTGCCTAACAGAACAAAAAATTGTCAAAATAAATAACTAATGTCAATTAAATGCTAATTAACAAAAAAAACAAGAACATGCATCATATTCCTTCTCCGTAATAGAATGATCTAAATGATTTTATTGGCAATGCAAATTCTTTTGTTTTTGGAATTGTTAGTGCAGCTACTAAAACATCCAAAGATGCTCTAAAATATACATCATTTCCTCTACTGATATTGTGGATATTCTTAACTTTTACGACTACCTTTTCATTCTCTATAGATATCGGATGTATGAAGATAAAATATCAGAACTTAATTTAGAAATATTTGATGAAGACCCACAATAATTTCCCTAAATATTAAAAAATAATATAGCTGGTTAAGAAATATTTCAATATAAAACAACAAAAATATTATAGAATATTAGTAAACATTACTTACATCTTCTATATCTCGGATAAATCTGGACTAAATACCATGATTGATCCTAATATAGGTTGAATTTTTAAATATTCAACTACTTTGTTGATATCTGTAAAGATCAGAACATCATTCAAAACATGTCTTACTTTAACACCAGTGAGACTTCGAGTGATAAAACCTTTGCTGCAATTGACATTGGTTCAATAAAATTTTATTGGAATTCTATCGTTTATTATGATTTCAAACCTTTAAAGGTTAAATACCCATAACAATAACGTTTTCCTTTATTTTTTATAAAACTAGGTCGTACTTTGGTAGTATTGACAAAGTTTATAAGAAAATTGACCAAGATACCGTGTGTATTCTAAATCAAATTTTGGATGTAAAACTGCCCAAAAGTTGCCCACCAATTGCTCAAAATACCGTGTGTATTCATATACAATCACATATCTTACTAGGGGCATGTAGGCAATCCCACAAAAAAAAAGATCAATTGACCCCACAGTTGTATTTCAAGTTTGGGGTGACATCACGATCGTGGAGCGTGTCAGACTCTGAGTGGACAAATATTCATACATGTACAATACAAGAGAATTGAAGATATATACTGATATAATTTCTCTTTAATTTTATATGCAATACAGAGAGAGGACACTGACCCTAAAACAATATACAAAAGATACATGCATGTAACAATTTCAAGTATTTACATCCAATGAATGAGTAAAAAATAATGTGAAACTTGGATTGGTTAATATAAATATATGTTTTCACTTGGTATCTTAAAAGAAATGGTTCTTATTTCTCGTTTTTGAGTTACTTGGGTTTCTCGTTCTAAATTACAAACATTGAATACCTGAGGCTAAATATAGATATCCCAATAGTTATAGTCCAAAAGAGTAGAAGAGCTAAACACACAACACAGCGTCGAAAGTTTGGAAAAAAAAAACATAATTGCTAAATTGTAAAGACAAGCATACCCACATGTCTACTTATTTTCTTGTTCTTTGGTTAAAGCAACTTCAAGACGCATTTGGCCTTGTTTCCCATCCATGGTTTTCCTTACAATGGCAACATGATCACCAGCCAACGTGTTGAAGAAGGATCTGCACAACACTTGTAACTTAGGTAGAAGAGTGCATTGTTTGCCTTGAGCTTCTCACGAGGCTCATCTTCAAAAGTTTCCACAACAACCTGGTTGAGCTACCGTCACCATCAAAACACTGCAATTACATGTGTAAGAGAACAACAAGTTTCAATCTGTTATTTGGGGATAACAAGAATTGCAAAAAAAAAAAAAAGACTTACACGATTTGATTTGGAGAAGAGGGCGACTTCCATGAGAAGTTGCAGCCAGTCATTGTCATGCAGCTCGGATGTAGGCACCTGCGAGTGAATGAATGGTACCTGAGGTTACTCAAACATATACAAGTTAAAAACTCAATGAATCATCTGATGTTTATTACCACGTAATATTTTTTACTGTCATGTTCCAAGCTTTATCAGAAAACCATTCGGGTATTGGACCTTTGTAGAAATCATGTAGTGTGTTCTTGTTCCAATTATGGATGTTAAATGGGCGGACAGCCTATGGACAGTATGTGCTCATATTGTTTTGGGTTAATATGTTATCAATATATAAAATCTATGTAAAATTAATTTTAATTTTAAATTTAGTTAAATATAACCTTTAAATATCATTTGTTATTTTTTTCTTTTTTAAAAAATAAATTAAAATAATATATTATTTATTTATGGTAATCTATAATTGTGAAAATTTAAAAATTATCTATAATTGTGAAAATTTCTTATTATACATGAGTCTTAATAAATAATAGATTATATACTCATTCATAGCATGTATACATCACATATTCATAAGACTCATGTATAATAATAAAGAACGAACCAGCTTTATCCATCGTTTGTAGTCTGCTAACGTTAGTTGTCTTTTAATTTCAATACCAAACCCCAAAACTCCTTATCCAAATGTTCGCATCGCCAACGAAACTCTCTCAAAGACTCCCTACACTTTTCAAGCCTCACCAAAACAGGAATCAGTTCGGCATGATCAGCTGTTCTCTTGTCCAATTCTTCAAACCTTATCTTAATCAATCTCATCACCGAGATGTAATCTTGTTCCATTAGTCCTATCATCCTAATAACAATTATGTTTGGTTTCCCCATCGGGGTTTCTGGCCTTACACTTATATGTTCGAATAGATTCACCAAGAAATAGACTTGTTTGAATATGGAATCGGTTGTGTAAGACGAGACTCGTTGAGTCTCCAAACGCTTTTCTTCAAATTTTTCTTTTATGTTTGGAGCAACGCCTAAAACCTCCGCAATGCATAAGTAAATATTAAGATATCCTTTGTACCTATTCAAATAAACAACAATTTTTAATAATCAAAATACAATAGAAAATAAATAGAATAATATCAATATCCCTGTCAATCTTTCTATTCCTTCAAACCAAAAGTATAACCAATACATATACTTCCTCTATTTCAAATCGTTTTAGATTTGTACATTGTACATATGGATTAAAAAAACATTTAATTTTGTATATTTTTATATAAAACATCATTTTCCATACACCTAACCATATTTCAACCAATAAAAAATTAAACTGGAAAATAAAATTCATAAAATTTGTATTGAAATGCGAAAACGACACTTATTTTATAACAAAAAAATTCTCTAAAACAACACTTAACATGAAACAGAGGGAATATGATCTTACCATTGAACCCATGGAGCCAACTCTCTAGTAAAACGAGATGAATTTACATTAAGATTATTCAACTTAAGATTACTCTCTCCTTGGTTATAAATCAAATTACGATGACTATCAGTGCCACGAAGAACATCTTCTCCTTCATAACCATTTTCAGATTTAATCATATTATGGATAAGAATGAGACATTTAGAAGCCACGCACACGTCCATCGTCACACGCAGCCTCTGCATAATCGCACTGATGGTCTGAGGACAGTAACGCGTTTTCACTGTTGATTGGATACATTTGACGTATTTGTCGGAAGGTGGTTTGTTCGAGGAATGAGTCGTGGCTTTCAAGATAGCTTTGTCAATGGTTTTGCTATTCCCGGAACTACCCAAATGAACGACGTTGAGTTTCACTTGCGAGGCTTTGTCTTTTAATATGCCACTCAAGGTTGTGAATTTTCCCATATCGATTTTTATCTTTATGAAATGTTTGTATTTTGAGAAATGTGGGTTTGCATTTTTTTAATTTTTTAAGGGTTCAGTCAATAATATATACTATATTCTTAAATTTGTTATTGAATAAGGTCAAACAAGTTGAGTAAGATCAAACCCGTTAGTCCACATACTAGTTATATTCTTAGACCGGATCTTATATTATTATGCACTTTAAGATTGAATACATATATATATCTCTTGATATGTTAGTCAATGATATTATTTTAAACTGTTTTGCTTTTTTTTTGTTCTATCCATATTATGTTTTATATCTTTCTATATATATAAAGTAGATTTTGCTCTTTCCTTAAGTTTCAACCTCATCTTTAGATGCTCTATAAATTTGACATATCTTCATTATTTTTTAAAAATTGATAATTATCCCTAGATTTTATCTACTTCTTATTTATATCAAATCTATTAAAAAACTTCAATAATCCATCTTTTCTAATCAACGTTTCATTTTCAATCCTACCAAAATTTGTCATCAGGCTTTTCAACAATTGATAATTTAGTAAAACTACATAATACTAGAGATTTTACCGCGCTACGCGCGGCTTAGTTATCTATTTTATAAAATGTATATAATTTAATATTAAGTATAACTTAAACTTTAGATTTTTACAAAATAAGTTTTTTGAATATATTATATCATTTATTTTTTTGAAATATTATATTTTCCTTTTGAAATATCATTAATTTCTATTTAAATACATTTTATATGTAAACATATTAAATATTTTTATTAATCTTTTAGTAATCATGTTTCAATCTTGGGTAATTCTCTCAAATAACCTATTTTAAGTTTTTGTCACAAAAATAACACTTAAAAAATGACCAAAATAGTCTTTTTTGCTTTCAAAATTTTAGTTTTAGTTTTTTTATTTTTTGAAATTTGAAACCCTAACTCCCAAACTCAACCCTTTAACTTTAAACCCTAAGTCTAGATTACTTAACCCTAGAGGTATAAGTGTTTATTTACCTCTTTAATAAAATATTTTGTCATTTTTTCCTTGGAAGCTATTTTGTGATAAAAAGTTTTTAGGGTTATTCTAGAGTATTTCTCTTAAATCTTTGTTAAAATTTAAAATACTCTACATTTCATAAAATATAAATGTTTTTTATTATCTTATTTATATTATATGTTTACTTATAGATCATTTGATTGAGTTTTTAAATTATTATTTGAGAATAGATAAATAACCTTTATTTCATATAAATATATTCACAAATGTTTAATAATTTTAAATATTTATTTGATAAACTTGTCTTAAAAATTACTTTGTGTAATCTTTTGTGGTCAACTAACTTAGGAAGTTTACTATATGATGTGTTCCAAAATATTGGTGGTTCTAAGAAGAGTTTTCATGTGTTTTATAATATTATATTAATAGCTCTGATTACCAACATGGCTAACACGACATATCATTAGTAATTCTCTGGGTGTGCATATGTATTAGTGATCTATCAATTAAATATAGCAAATGATTATTTCCATTTATTTTGTTGAATGTTGGTTTTAATATTCATCGATGTTAGGCTAAATTGGATCAGTGTATAACTGATTTCTCTAAATAACCATTTTAGCGCCCAATGAATTTGTCTTGGTGTTGTGTGAAGCACATGTTGGTGTTGGTGATAGTGATGATGAGGATATGTAAAACGTGTTGCATTTTTTATTGCAATGACTATATTTTAAAATTTTGCTTATGCTCTAAAAAATACTTATAGTATATTTTCTTTATATCGTGTTGACTATGCTTAATTATTTTGCTTGTAAAAGAGGTTGTAATTTCAAGTCATGTTCATAGAGTTATTGGTTTTTATTTCTTTTAAATATGGTTCAGCGAGATAAACGCATTTGTTATAAATTTATTTGAATAAACTATTTTTTTATCACCTATTAGCATGATATTCATTTTTACGTATTGAAAGAAAACAAAATCTAAGAAATTTAAATAGATGAAGAATCTAAATAGGTGATGCCCAACAATTGCGATTAGGGATTGATCTTCATGACCGTCACTCTTATATTTATACCAACCGTTGAAAAGAAAAAAAAAAAAATCATTGCGTAAAATTTATTAATCAATTTAATAAATATGAAACAGTTTCGAATTTACAGAATAGAAGACGAATAGATTTCAGGTGAGATTTTTTTTTTTGCTGATGTGTCAATTTCATTGGTTCTGAATTTTTTGGTGATGTGGATAGGCTAAGAGCTCTAGCTCAATCCCTTTTATATATTGGGATAGTTCAAAATATCTAAAATAATAAATAGAAAAATTTAATAAAACCCAAAAGAGACAAATTCATTTACAATATTGGTTTTTCATATTTCCTAAACCAGCCCTTAACAAAAAGTAAGTGAATCTCACATATTATTTTTCTTTTTTGAATCACTAAACTAAAGTTTAGAAAACTAACAAGAAAAATGATCGAAAACCACAACTGAGATTTAATACATAATCAAAATAGAAATTTAAAAGTTTAAGCAATACAAAGTAAAAAAATATAACAAAAAACATAAAATTTAGTGACAAATATAATCTAAATTTACATAAATATTAGTCATATATATTTCCAGCTCGGGGTGAGACCCAGGTCATGGAGCGATCCAAATGAATAAGAAGAAACTGACATCTCCAAACAACCTACCATAAGTTAATTAATCTTCAAGAAACAAATCTCTTAAAGAAGCATCTTAATTGATATATTTTCTATCTTTTGTTTTATCTTGTAACTCGTGTTGTAATAATGGTCGTGTAGATTCTCATAAGACACGAAGTTTTTTCTTCCATATTCTCGAATCCCTAACTGGTTTCTCTATTAGGAAAGCATTTCTCCACAACCTTAATGGAACAAAGCACGCGGTGTTTTGCTGTAAAAAGTAGATATATAAATAAATCAAACAATGAGAAAAAATCCTAAATAACTAAACAAGAATGTGGTTATATATTTACAGTCATCTTTTATTTATTTTACCTAAGTCAAGACGCCACACTGCACAATTTTATTTTATTCATACTATATATATATATATATATATATATATATTCTAGTTGGTTTCTTGAACCATGTGCACAAATAAATCTTTCAGAATAATTTTATATATAAACATAAATAAAATATTATTTTGTTGATTTGAAATACAAAAGTAGACTTCATACTCAATCAAATGTAAAACAAACCTAAAAAATAAAAAAAATATTATTTAACTTTATGACCAAAAAAATAATAATTATATATTTATTTTACTATTTTGTCTTTCAAAAAACTAAATTTGATAGAAATAAGTCTACAAAGAATATACTTACATAGAAGTCTACAACGTAAACTTCCATAAAAATTTACAATGTAGATTTGTTCTGAAGTTTACATCTTAATTTGATCTAGTAATTTTATTTTTAAAATATATAAAATAATTTTTATAAAATTTAATATAAATCATCAATATAAGAAATAATATAAGATATATAAATTAAAGTTAATATAATTGAACAACTTAAAAGAACATACATTAGTTTGGTGACCATGTGTTAGAAAATGTTTATGGTTTGATAACAAAATATTCAAAAAAATAATTAAATAAATATATATATATATATCACTAAAGTTAGATTTTAGATTTAGTTTTTTTTTTGTTTTTTTTTACTTAAATCTACTTATAAATATTTAGTAATTTATATTTTACAATATTTTCATATTTGATACATGATTAATTAAGAATTTGTAGTTATCAAATGAACATTTAAAGTTTAAGGTTTGTAGTTTAGGATTTAGTAGACTTCTAATACAATCTACTTGATTTTAGGGTATAGTATACTACTTTTAGTCTATTAATATTGAAGATTATAAAAATTAAAATAATTTTAAAGTAAATTAGTTTTGCATAAACAAAAAATGTAAAATCATATATAAAATCATCAAAACAATAAATAAATAAAAAATTTAAACCATATATTAAAATTATTAACGCAATAAAAATAATAATAATAAAATTATCATAGTAAATTTTTAAATAAGTCTACTATGTAGAGTTCCAACAAAGCCTACTCCATAACTTACAATTTAGTAGACTTAAAAAAGTCTACTATGCCATAATTTTTAATGTAGTTACAATTTTTATTTTTCTATATAAATGAAATTTATACATATTCTCTCTAAAGTGGCTGCATAAATTTTTAAAATGCTCTAATTTATCTCTAAAATTTTCTCTCTTATCTCTAAAAATCTCTCATTTCTCTTTACAATCTTTAGATTTTAAAAAAGTATTAGTCTATTTTCTTAAATCTTATTCATGTAATTCTTACAAGATTATCTTGTTTTTGTATGTATCATCATTTATAGTTTTTATCTTCTCCGCTAAAGAATGTAAATGTGTACTTTTATATTTATATTCAAATAAAGTTATAAATTCATATTATTGTGTTTATTTTGCTACAATAAAGCAACATAATCCTCAAGTTGAAAGTTGTAAGATAATGAAAAATAAGTGCATGTTGTCATCTTTTGTAGTATAATGTATTCTTGTTTATTAAAGTTAACGTTTCAACAATCTACAACAGATCAGAGTGGCGCAGCGGAAGCGTGGTGGGCCCATAACCCACAGGTCCCAGGATCGAAACCTGTCTCTGATATACAGATTTCTTCTTTTTTACCGATCACCTTTTTGGGCCTTATGTTTATGTATGTTTGACCTTATTCTTATTTACCTCTATTTAGTTATATACTTTGGGCCTTATGTTTATGATCCAATCGTTGTAAAGTTTGATATAAAATCGGGTCCTATAGTGAACTACCCATGAACTACAACTTCAATGAACTACCAAAAGTAAAAAAAAAAAAAAAATACGCTTCAACCCCTAACAATTTCACCTAACCTAGGTAACCAAATTGGAAGCAATCAACTTCAGCAGCACCTAACAGAAAACTGTTAGATCAAGACTAAACCTTAAGCAGTGAGGTCAGTTGAAGAGAACATATGTATATATCTAATCTCAATTAGGGTTGGTACAAATACTTGTTATTCGTTTTATACTTGTTACTCATCCTATATTTATCTTGATTTTTCAAATATTTGTCGTTGTCAAGTTGAGTGTCAAATAAAATAGAATTTAAATATTTGTAAGTATAAGTTAAGTAACCAGTATAAGAAAAAATTTAACTACTTGACTTGATTACCCATTACTTGTTCATATAATACATTTTTGTTATTGTGATAAAAAAATAATATTCTTCTATAAGAGATTCATATTTTTCTTCATTCCTTTTTATAATATGCATAAATATTTTGTTTAAAATAATTCTTATGCTTTTCCTAGTAGAATAAATAAAATAAACTTTTATGTTCATTTTTAATAAACATTATTTAACAAGTAATTCTTAAGTGTCGCACGTAACTCACAATTACTTATAAATAACAAATAATATAGCAGGGTAAATAACTTGCAAACAACTCATTCTTTAGTAACTATTCAAAATAACAAATACTTACTTTTAACAAATCAAGTATACATCTAAATAACAAGTCAAGTATCAAATATTGCAGAAATAATAAATATCCTACTTGTGCCCAACCCTAATTTCAAGAACATCTATTTAAGAAATACAACCAAATCGGATCTATGCATAACCATATAAAATATTGATATTAATCTCCAAAATTTTAGAAGTTATGTACATAGAAATAGATCCTTTAATTTTTTATATTAAAATTCATTATAAATGGCTTTTTAGAAAGAAAGCATTTATAATGAATTATAATATTTTTTATTTTTATTTTAATGAATTATAGTATAAAAATAGAAAATCTCAGATGCTGACGTGACTATAATGTACAACTAAGAACCCAATAATATGATACTTATCCCTTGATTTAAGCTTCCAACATGAACACTATCACTAAGTTCAAAACTCAAGATTCTCATCTATTCACCACGATAAACATGACGCAAACTGTCTACACATAACAAGAGATTTCCGATCCTAAGAATTAAGTTTAACGTGCTATAAACATTTAAAATAAATACTTATGTATATTAATTTTAGGCGAATATTTCATTCTGAGTTATGTCAAAGACGTCCCTTGGACACTAATTTAAGTGTTCGGCGCAAACCTGAGACAGACTTGAAACAAGAAGCAACAGAGAAGCCTTAGCCAAAGAAGCTAGAATTGCTCAACACAACAGCTTGCAGATTCTAGGGAAAAGCTTTTGGAACGAAGCAATCAGCCTAAGCCGCTGATTCCACCATCCTAGCCATTTTCAATATCGCCGGAATCATAAGAAAATGACATTTGATTTGAAACATTTGGGACAATAAGGTACTAATATGTTTATATAAAAACTAATTGGGTCTTATAGGAAAGAAACCATAGTAAAGGGACTATTTATGTAATATTATACCGATCGGGGGGGAGTGTTACAAAATCTGAACGATGAGGAGGATAAATCACAAGGGAGTTGCTTCGTCGTCCCGAAGCTTTTAGAAGCAAGTTTCCCAGTAATCCGACGAAGATGATCTCCCCGCGCAAGATCAAATCCGTTGATTTCTACAGGTGCTGTTTTGCAGATTTTCTCCACTTCTGCAATATAAACTTCGAATCTCCTCGATCTAGGCCATTTTGTATCAGTGAGAATCTAAGATTTGCATGCTGATTAGTGGTAAGGTTTAGTGGTGGAAGAGGCGATCATGTCATGTGATGTTAGTGTAAATTTGACTGTTAAAAGTGATCTTCTAAGTGTTAGATTATGCATGAATTGTATCAAAGTCTGCAATGAGAGATTTGTATCTGTTGCTTGCAGGAAAATCCCTCGGGATTTGACAGAGGCGAGTCTCTCTGGAGCTGGATTGTCCATTGTAGCAGCCCTCTCTATGCTACTCTTATTTGGAATGGTTTAAGTTTCAACCTTATGACATTCTCTATCGATTCATCAAGTTTTTATGTCAAAAAAGCTAACATCACTCATGTTATGCAAGTTTCAACACGTTTTGTAATTTTCAATAAATGCATAGTTTGGAAAAAAATGACTGGCGTTTTGACTTCATAAGCTTCGTACTACAGGAATTGAGTAGTTATTTGACTGTCAGCACAACAACGTCCATCATTATTGACAGAAGCTCTGATGGAGACTTCTTGCGCATGGATTTTAACATAAGGTGCATTCTACTGATTTTTTTGCCTTTCAACACAGATGTCAATATGGTTTCACTTTTTGTAATTTAGGTTAAAGAGTGCATAGGCGTTTGCTCTACTCTGTTTTGAAACGTTAATTTTATCTTAAGCAACGGATTGTTTGTTGAATGCGTGTCATCATATATGTGTGGTCCAACCAGAGCCGTGCAAAATTCATCATCTATCTGATAGCTAACTAGATACGGATTCTTTCTTTTCTTTTTGGCAGTTTCCCGTCGCTTTCATGTGAATTCGCATCTGTGGATGTCAGTGACGTCTTAGGAACTGTAAGTTTCGTTTCATCGTAAGCTCACTTACATGCTTTGCTCCAAAATAAAACTAGTTTATTCTTTCTGAACATCTGTTCATCTGGTCACCTAAAATTCCGGTTGTTCTCTCTCTCCTGATTTTGCTAGCTTTTGTTTTCAGAACAGGCTAAATGTAACAAAGACAATTAGGAAGTTTTCTATTGATTCGAACTTGAGACCCACTGGTTCTGAGTTTCACTCCGGAGAAGTGTTATCGCACGTTAATCATGGAGATGAAACTGGTGAAGAATTAGTTGAAGGTTCTGTAGCACTTAGTGCCCGCAACTTTGACACATTTTTGCATCAGTAAGTAGTTTAAGTCCGTATTGCACATTTCGTAGATACATGCAAGAATACTAGGAGTATTTCCTAGTACATACTCTTTTTTTGCTTCTTTTGACAACGTATGAAGCATATATTTTGCAGGTATCCAATCTCGGTTGTTAATTTCTATGCTCCTTGGTGCTATTGGTGTAATCTCCTGGTAAACTTACCATGTATCTGATGTCTTCGTCTCTTATAGTTATCACAGCATATTTTCCATCTAGAACCAGATTGTGCTGCTTGTTTGTTGGCAATGGTCATATTAGCGTTCTTACTAGAGGGAATCCTACATGTTTGATTCTTAGGACGAGCTTAGACTACCGTACCTAGTCACTCTTTCCTGAAAATCCGCTTTGGCTGTAATCGTGATAAGTTTCTCATGGAAAGACTATACTTACTAAGGTTCAAGTTGATTTTGAATATCAAACATATAAAGTAGATTAGTTTTTAGTCGCACTTTGTGCACAGTAAAGTGGTTAATTTGCTGATCTTACTTGAAGACTATAACTTTAGTCTCTATTTTCAGAAACCATCATGGGAGAAAGCAGCAAACCAAATAAAAGAGAGGTATGCCAGTTTACTTTGTTTAGATAAAGGGTCTGTGATAAAAATGTTTCTTATAACCTTCTTGGTTTTGGTAGATATGATCCAGAAATGGACGGACGTGTTATTTTGGCAAAAGTTGACTGCACCCAAGAAGTTGATCTCTGTCGGAGGTAGATCCTATCATATTCGATCTGCACGAAATACTTAACTTGAATTTATGCAAAAAATGGAATTGAAACTAAAAAGTCTTCAGGAGTATGGGCTACTATGAGCCAGTAATGTATTGGCGGCTTATGTGGATTATCTGAGATGTTTTTAGCTGATGTTTCTGTCAATAAGGGATAAGATGCGTTTTCTATTCGTAACTAGAAGGTTTGATAGTCGGTTACTTTATAAGTTTGTATCGGCTTCGTATAAATAGTTTTTGTTTTATATAAAATGCTACGTCCACCTCTTAAAATATAGTTAGGGTCGAATCAGAGAAAGACATACCAATAGCTAAGGACTTCCTTTAGGATCCTAATTGCTATAGCATATACATTCTTTGTAACCCTATGCCAGTTTTAAGTTATTATCTATTCTCATAATTTTCCTCAAAAAATTATCTCCAGGAATCACATACAAGGGTATCCATCCATTCGGATTTTCCGCAAAGGCAGTGATCTTGGGTAAGAGAATGTAACTCCTAGTTTACATGTTAATATAATGCATAACCATCATTCTCTTGATTTCTATAAGCTCTAAGTTCTCTACTTTCGTTTCCTCTGCTTGATTATCTTTGATTAATAGGGATGACAATGCACACCACGATCATGAATCTTACTATGGAGATCGTGACACAGAAAGCTTAGTGAAGGTAGTTATTGTTCTAGGTTTCCTTTCAACATCTTTTCCTTGTCCCTCATTTTAGGTTTGTACCTCATTTGTAGCTTGTCTGAATATTTTACGTTCCCCTATAGATGGTAATAGGTCTGGTTGAACCAATCCATCTAGAGCCCCAAAAACTAGCACTGGAGGACAAATCAGACAATGCATCGAAAACATTAAAGAAGGCACCTTCTACAGGAGGATGTCGAATTGAAGGGTACATGCGTGTAAAGAAAGTAAGCATTTGATGAGGAGAACTTACTCTTGCTTCATCTTTTTTGCCTCTTAAATCGCTTAAAAACTTTAGATATTTTTCTATGGTCTCTGCAGGTTCCAGGGAACTTAATGGTTTCAGCTCGCTCTGAATCTCATTCATTTGATTCTTCTCAGATGAATATGTCCCATGTCGTTAACCATCTTTCATTTGGACGGAGAATTTTGCCTGGAACATTTGCTGATTTAAAACGCGTGGCACCGTATCTGGGCGGAAGCCACAACCGTTTGGACGACCGCTCCTTCATAAACCAACATGATATTGGCCCTAATGTTACCGTAAGTTTGTACAGTTCAGGAAAAAGTACTATTGAGATAATATGTTTGTGTTTCTTGGCATGCTTTAAGGTGTTGTTTGGAATGGACAGATCGAGCATTATCTTCAAATAGTAAAGACAGAGGTATCGAAAAGCAATGGACATGCAATGATTGAGGAGTATGAGTACACAGCACATAGCAGTGTTGCTCATAGCTACTATTTACCAGTCGCCAAGTTTCACTTCGAGCTCTCACCGATGCAGGTAGGCTTCAACATTCTTTTTGCTGCCTACTCATATCGGTTACCATAGCTTTTCTAGCTTCCAAGTCCCCGTTAGGGGCGAGCAGACTAGGCAGGACCCGCCATCGCGGGCTGGTTCGTATTTGGACAACAACCTATGTTACATTCTGCTTATCTTCTTCTTTTCTGGTTGCAGGTTCTCATTACTGAAAACTCCAAATCTTTCTCACACTTCATTACCAACGTATGCGCCATTATCGGTGGTGTCTTCACGGTTAGTAGAGAACCTACAAGCCTCCTTGTTTATAGTTCATTAATACATATCCCATATGAAACGTGTTTGTTTCCTTGTTCTACAGGTTGCCGGAATCTTGGATTCTATTTTCCACCAGACGATGACACTGATGAAAAAGATAGAACTTGGTAAAAACTTCTGAAGCTTTGCCTACGGGTTTCATTCCGATTTCTATGTAACGAATCCAAAAATTTTGTTATCTCTACACAACAAGATGAGACGAAACTTTAAAGTTAGTATACTGGGAAAAATGTTTATCATTTGAAATGTTAGTATTTTCGATAAACCTTGGACGTTTTGTTAACTTGTCAAGGGTCACAACTCACAAGTTAGTATAACTTTCAAAAGTGAAAAAGACTGTCAAAATCCAAAATTACACTTTCGAACAATTCACCAGCCATGTCAATGACTTCAGTTGAGCCCTTTTCTTTGTCACAGGGTTGATTAGAATCACGACAACGATATAGGGAATAAAGCCTTAATCGATATTAGAACAAATAGGAGATCACTGTTGTAGTAGAGAAATTGAAGTCGTAGAGGTTTCTCAACATAAAACAAAAGATCATCTTTGTAAAGGTTTCAAAACTGAAACTAACAGAGTAGACAATTGCAAAACACTTAGTAATCCAAAACTCAAAATACAATAACAAATTCGCAGATAATATACTCAAGCAGTGATCTCCTTCTTGAGCTTTGCAAGTTCTTGCCTGACAACACCAGCTTTCTGCAAAACAAACGAACAAACATTTCAGTTTGGGCAATTCTCTTAAATAGAATTTTTTAAGTTTTTGTCACAAAAATAGCCCTAAAAAAATAAAATGACCACAATAACATTTAAAAAAAAAAAAAAATTCAATTTTTTCTATTTTTTTTTGAAATTTGAAACCCTATCCTAAACCAAACCCTTTACTCTAAACCCTAAAGTCTAAACCCTAAAGTCTAAATTAGTTAACCCTAAAGGTATAAATGCATATAAATAAAAAAATTTAGCTTCTAAAAAAACTTATTTTGGTTATTTTCTTTCTTAATAACTATTTTTGTGAACAACAACCTAAAAAGGGCTATCGAAGAGAATTTCTCTTTCAGTTTTACACTTTTATCATAGAATTTTCAAACTCTTTAACACACAGACTGACCTTGATTTTGGCCAACATAATCTTGAACCTATCAAAATCATTGAGGTTAGCCCTACGCTTCTGAACAATAAGCTTCCTACCCCATGAGCTCTTCTCCCACTTGTTCTTCACGTCTGCAAAAAGACTTTCCACGATTAGATGACAACACTTACCAAAATTTCAACATTACAGAATCAATAGCAACGGCACTCACCAGCTTTCTCCATAGCCTCGATCAAAGCCTTCTTCTTCGGCACTCGGTTAATCTCAATCACAATATCTGTAAGCGACAACCTCTTGAAATTCATTTGGATCCTCTCCATATCAGGGGCATCTACCAAAGCCTAAACGACGAGACCAAAACCAAGATTCAATTAGAACGTCTACAACACCAGCTCCCGAGACATAAACGAAAAGGTTAAGACTTTATAGTATGTATCAACGAATCAGTAAGCTTTAATCACAAAGTGATCAAAACTCAGTCCAGAATCAGACAATGTGCAGCTAGAAATCGAAAAGGTTATAACTTTATAGTATGTATCAATGAATCAGTAAGCTTTAATCAAAAATCGATAAAAACTCATTCAGAAACAGACAATGTAGTTCAAAGCCACACGATAAAACCTTTGTCATGTATGAATAACAAATCAACTTACTCTGTTTTGGTCAACAACGTCGACGATAACGACGAGCTTTCCATGGTCTTTCCCGTAGTTGACAAGAGCAACTCTCCCTATCTCCACGTACCTCTTGAAAACCTGAGGATTCGTAAAAAATCATGAGATCTCTCTTAACCTTTGGTCGGTGTTAAAAGACATAATCCTAAGTTGCATGAAAGCATCAAGAAGAAAGATGTCGGAAATGTATATCTCACCATTTTCGCCGCCGGTAGGTTGGAAGGTGATGGTAAAGTGGGACGAGCAACAGCTTAAGCTTCTGGCTTTTGCTCAAGAGAATGATATATAGTTAGGTTACTTTAGGGTTTTTTAGTTTGGGCCTAAATAAGAACTCAAAAGGCCCATATATGATTTGCTCTATAAAACTAAAAGCCCTGTATGGTAACGCAAGATAAATACAAAAATAGTTTTGCAACTTAACTTTTGAAAAAATGCTTTAAACTCTGATTAAAGAAAAATAATTGCAAGAAAATTTTGGACTTGTGCAATTACATCTCTTCCACATGCCTAAAGACAAGTATAATCAACATGCAATATCCTTTTCCTGTTTTTGCATCATTCATATAAAAAAAAACTTTCTATGATTTTTCTAGAATTTTTTTTAAACTCAAATTCATTATTACTCCATGACAAACAAGCTTAACCATAAAACAAATATCTCAACGATTTTTAAGTTTTCTGCACACTACCAAACCAAACATGAGGAGGTTACAGAAAGCTTACCTGAAAATCATTTTTGTCTTCTCTTTTTATGCAGGCTAATATATTGCATTGGCAAACATTCATGATTCTTGGGCTAAAACCTGTGGGAGCATGAGAAGCCTTCTAACGATTCCTTGGGTGGAAAATAATCTAGAAGAATCTTAGAACCTTGAATCACTACACTCAACATATACACAAACACCATATATTCCTTGTTTTCTCATGATCTTCAAGACCAAAACCACAATTATTTTAAAGGGCAAGAGTATATTAAGTGAGAATCAGTTACTTTTTGATAAATGAATACAAGTTTCTTGGATCAAACAAATCTTTGAAAAAGATTACATAAACCTTCTCTTCAAGTTCCTTGACCATGGCTAAACAGAAAGCAACTTACATAATTAACTAATACAAACCTAAACACTGCTTAAAACCGATCAGAAAGAAACGTTGTGATCACGAGAAGAATCGAAGGCAAGAATCTGATACATGACAACCTCTTCACAGAACTCTTCTTAGGGAAATACTTAGGAAGCTCACATTCTTCACCATTAAAGAAAACTCTCTTAGGGAAACCATCACCTCTCGGAATATTCAAACTCCCCAAATGCTTTTTAAACGATATAACAGACTGCATTTTCCCTGGAACCTGAGGGTCTCTCGCAGGGTTCGACCCATTTGTGAGACCAATCAAGTAGTTCATACCACGAACTCCTTGAAAGAAAATGGTCTGGTTCTTAGGTGGAACTCTTGTCCCATTAAACGAGTAAACATTCTCATACCCTAAACCAGCTTTACCCAAATCCACAGCTGCAAACCAGTCCTCCACTGCATTAGCTCCCCAATTAAACAACGTTACCCTCGCAGACCATCCATCAGCGTAGTCCGAGTTAACATGCCAGTTTAAGCTGATTCCACAGTTGTCAGGACAAGGAAGCTTCTTAGGAAAAGCCATGTGTTTCCTCTTTGCCCATACCTTTGCCTTTAACGTCCTGTTCTCAAACGGTACTAAGAGCGAGTCGGGAGGGAGGAGAAGCGGTCTTGCATTGGCGTTGCAAGTGTCGGTGTCGATATCTCCGCAACCGCATGCACAAGTGTTGCAAGGAATGGCTGAGTCGTTGTAGAAGGCTGAGTAGGAGACGCAGCAACGAGCAGCTTTAGGTTTAGGTTTGGTTATGTTGCAGACAATTTGCCAGCTTGCGATTGCGTATGTGGTTGCTTGGAGACCGCTCGGGTCAGGGAACCCGGTAGGGTCCACTCTTATAGGTGTTCCACATTTGTACTGAGGATTGACTATACCATCGATTTTCCAATGCTGAGGAGGAAAAAATGCTGTTCTGTTCTGATCTGGTGGTACCTTGTATACCTAGACCAAACACATCAAAGACATGTTTAGACCGAAGCGGCAAAGCCTATACCAATAGAACCTATTTTGGACACAACTGAATGAAACATTTGATTTGGTCTTTATATTAAAGAAGAGACTTTTTAAGAATTATATAATCTATGAATTATTTTAGTTAAGATTTTGTATGTACATTTTTTTATAACTTTTCTTTAGGCATGGACATTTTATCCGGATCAAAAAATAAACCGAAACCGACCTAAAAATATAGTTTTGGTTTGGGTCCCGAGTCCAAAGACAATTACCTATTAGGTATTTTTTGACCTGCAAGTCTTTGTTTGAGTTTATATCCTACCCGAGATCCGATCATAAATATTTTGTGTATATTAAATATATTTAGGTATTTCGAATATATTTCCGACATTATAAATACTTTTTAAGTTTTGGCTTTGAATTTACGGTTATAGTTTTAGGTTTCAAGTAAAATTTCATTAATAGTATAGATTATGCATATATTGTATTGCATCTAAATGATAGCATTTTTTACATTAAAATTAACGTAATTTTTTTTATGATTCTTCTATATATACCAGAAATTAGAAATAGTATGTTTTAGGGCAAACCTGTAACTGGAAGATGGCTCTAGACTTAGAGGAATCCATAAGATCTGGCAAGAGAGTTCCATTTTTGCAGCAGAAAGGCAACTTTCCTATGAGTTTATCGTCTTTACGTTCAGCTGGTAAGTCTTTGATGATTGGTTTCTTCTGACAAGTAGCCACCTGAGAGAAATCAAGATCCGCATAGAACTGTCCTGCCTTGCTGTGCAAGCATTCTGAAGGGTTTTTCTCGGCTGAGTAAGCTCCACGCAACGAGTGTATGAACTCTCCTCGCATCCACTCCCATGTCAAATTCCAATGGTCTAACCGTCCCAACGGACTATCGTTGTCTATAGTTACCTGCGCCATGTAGTTGCTAGTGTAGGCTTGAAGAACATCATAGATTATATTCAAGTCTCCATGTCGTCTACGCATGAACTTGCTTTTCTTCTTTTCTTTTGCTTTAAACTTTGGATTCCTCTTGCAACAAACTTGCATTGTACCACCTGACCAAAAAAAAAAACCGAAAGAATCAAAAACCGAACATAACTGATTGTTTCTTGGGCAACAAGAAACTAATAAGAGCTAGGGTTTATATACCTTTAGAATTAGCAGCAGGACATTCCCATCCATCATTTACAAGCTTGATCGTTCTCGGCAACGGCGTCGCCGTGCCTCTACCACCGAAAAGCGTTCCGGTGATCTCGATATTAGTTGAGATCTGAGTGAGATCACCAGCTGTTTCTATCGAAGTCTTTAGATCTGTATTCGGAGAACCAATGAACGTTGTCCCATTACTTGCGTCGTAAGGAAAGTCACCATCCGATGAGACAGCTCCTGTTGCGGAGACAATGATCTCTCTATGGCGATACCCTACGAACATCTCCCAACCTTTGACTTCTTCAGTCCCTGTGTTGACGATCATGGCCGTTGCTTTGAACGACCAGGCTTGAGCCGTTACGTTGTTGGTACGAGGATATAGCTTTTCTCGGCCGCCGGAGTTGTAAGACATGTAAACTCCGTTGCAACGGGCAAGACCTGGTGGAGGAGTGTCTTTCTTCTCGGCATCTTCGCCGTAGTCTTGAGCTAGAGTTGATGTCGGAGACAGAAGAAGGTTGAGTATAGGTAATAAAAGGAGAAGTAGGTTTAAATGAACGTAACGTATGTTCATCTCTACCGTGTTTCCTAAGTTTCTTAGGACGCAAGAAAGAGGAAATGGAGAAGAAGAGGAGAGATGATCAAAAAGCTTAAGTGAATTAGAGAGGCAGAGCATAACGGCTTCTCTTCCTCTAGTTTTCCCCTGTTTCCACGGAGAAAACAAAGAAAATCTATACAACAATAAATAAAAGGAGAAAAAAAGGTAAATTAATATCGAATAATGTCAAATTAGGGTAAACCCGACCTGCAACAAATTGTACCAAAACCTTTTTACCAAAAAAAAAAAAAAAATTGTCCCAAAAACTTCCAATAGAGAAGACAACCCCTGAGGTTAATATCGTAATTTACTTGACTTCCTAACCCTCTGTGCCACTCGGACTTCACTTCAATATTTATTAGTTATCTTACTAGCCCATGGAACTCTGCTTGTAAACTACCTATAATTTTGAGTTATTGCATTCCTCTCACTCTCCCACCAGTCTTTCGGTATCAGCTCCTGGTAAATTAACTAGCCAACACTAGTTCAAATGTTTTATTGAATTATCCTCTTTGGATTTTGTAGGAAATGACAAAACAAGAACAATAGTAACTTAAAAAAAGTTTGAGAAACCATATTGGTAAGAAAGATATTCAGAGAAGAGATAAAGTCAACGAAGCTTTCTTAGCAATCTCATATTACACAAGTAGCAAGTGTGACGCAAAGAACATACGATATTGATTCGTAATAAAGCAGCAACAAGAGATCATCAAAGAGGAACTTATGTTTTGGAACGGGAGAATAACAATACAGAAAACAGCTTAGGGACAATGCAACACAAGCAGCTCAGAAACCATGGATCTTGATGTTGTCCTTCTTCACAAGCCCAGCCTGTTTCATGAACAAAAGGAAGGGAAATAAGCAACAACAATCTTTTAGTTAGTTAGCTTGTTCGTGAAAGAGTGTGATTATTACCTGGACTAGGAACGTGGAGACGTTCTTCCTCTGGTCACCTTGAAGCTGAATAACCTACACATATCACAACAGCACAATTAAGAGAGAGAGCACCTATGTCTAACTTTTGGAAAAGAGTTTAGTCACAATCAGTTGCTAAGCTTTGTAGTTAAGTCTCTGAAACACGCACCTGACCCAGCTCAGAGTCTTGAACGACAGTTCCGTTGCAACAGAACTCTTTCTTGAGATCCTTAAGTATCTTGGTGTAGCTATACTCTTTCTTCAGCCCCTGGACAGTTGTCAAGCTTTTCCTACCATTACGCTGCTGCACACGAATGTGGACGTACTCCTTTGTTCCTGCACCTGAGTCCTCAGCATTCGCATCAGCAAACGGGTCTGCACGAAATCCAAAAAAAAACATCAACTCGTATCAATTTCAACATGAGAAATAGTATTTACAGAATCCCATATTCCAAAAACTGTTACCAAAGATATGACTATGGATCAAATCTATAACTGGAACTTACCGAAGGCAGTAGGGACCTGGGAATCAAGTTCAGACATGAAACTTTGTTGATCTGATGGGCAAATAGGACAAAGAAGCTGAGACCTGCGCAAGAACACCAACGTCACATCAGAACACACACACACACAGAAGGTGAAAATTATAAACTTCAATCGAGTTAGGCACTAAGATCATAAGACAAACATAACACGATATAGCAAACAATAAACACACAACAATTCTTCAATTAAAGATTATTAATCAACAAAAACTAAAACACAACTCTGATCATATCCTATGAACCTAGTTAAGCAAATCGACTTGAATTACACAAAGAAAAAAGTTCAATCCACCAAATTTCGAAGGAGAATCAAATCAAGATCCAATTTTTTAATTCAAAAAGCGAATCCAATAGATCATAAACAAAATCTCGCGTCGAGACATATGGATCGGGGGACGAAATCAGATTATAGCTCGAAATTACAGAAATAAAAGGACGAACAAGGGGGAAATGATGATCTGCTGAAGAACATAACAAACACAGATTGAAGAAGGATGATTATACCTGATTCGACAATTAGGGTTTCGAGGATCTGATAATCAAAGAAGAGAGAGAGGAAACCCTAGATTCGGATAAAGTCTCAACTTCTGTTTCGGGTGGAGAGAAAATTATGAGAGGAAAAGGTAAATATGTTGTGGTCTCGAATTGTATTTTGCAATGGGTTTGGGCTTTATATTTGTCCTCTTAGTGGGCTTGGGCTTCGTACGTAGCCACTTGCTAGCTTTGTGCTTCTTTACACCAGTTCGAATACCATCAGATGTGTAATCAGTTTTCTTTTATCGATATTATGGGGTTTAGCTGGCTTGAGTTTGTTTGTCTGGACGCTTTTGGACTGCATAAACTTTCTTAAAAAAAAATTGGTTAATATCCATTATTTCGTAGAAATTGTTTAAATTTTCGTTTGTTTGAGTTTATTTCATGTCTCATTTTCCTTTACAAGTGTTTTTTTTCCTTTTCACCTTATGTTTACAATTTAATATTTAGTCTACAGTTTAACACACTGACATCTCATCTGGACTCAATGGTAAACAATGGACTAGCCTAGGGCTTGGGTAAAAAATCCGGTTCCGAAAAACCGATTCGAAACCGATCCGAAAATCAGGGTCCCAAACCCGATTGGATCCTGAGAAATATCTGAATGGGTCATAAATTGCTATATTCAAAAAACCGGTACCAAACCCGATCCGAACCGAGAACCGAATGAGTATCTGAAGATATCCAAAATATAAATATATATATATATATATTAGTTATAATTACTCTTATAATTATTTTTAAAAAATAAATTAAAATTTTAAGTTAAATATAGTAATTATTTTGGTACTTTTAAATATTTTCAGATAAAATATGATAGTTTGGATTAAAAAATATCCAAACAAAACTATGTCTGATGGCTATTTTTGGTTATTTTGGGTAATATGGATATAAGATTAGAACCGAACCGGGTAGTATGGTTACTTTGGGTACAAATACCCAAACTCGTTTTAGATACTTTGGTTATTTGGTTATTTTTTTGGTTCTTATACATGAGAACTGAACCCGTCCGGATCCGTGAGGATTCGACTCGAACCCGATCCGGAAATTTGTAATACCCGAATGAGACCTAATTTCAAAATCCAAAAAACTTGATACTTGAAAAAATTGACCCGTATCTGAATGGATACCCGAACGCCCAAACCTAGGACTAGCTAATAAAAAAACTTAAAATAGAAAACAAAGCTTTCAATATTGCATAACTCGGAAATTCTTTTTTTTTTTTAACACGGAAATTCGGTTTTAGCCTATATGTTTTAAGACATTTGTATTTTGTCGCATGTCAGAATATGAGCTACACATCATACACGCATGGTTGCATTGCATGCAGACGCGGAGACTTGTCACTATAACCACATTTGAGTTTCCAACACCTAGTCGCGACAACAACAACCTTATCTCTCTCACAAACAAACAAATACATAATGTTCAAAAAATATATATATATACATGCATGCAATGTTACACGTGATCTCCATGCAAAACTTCTTTGCCACCTATAAATACCAAACAACACTTCACTCCACTCTTCACTCACAACAAACACACAAGAAACACATAGCAAATGGCGAACAAGCTCTTCCTTGTCTCCGCCACTCTCGCCTTCTTCTTCCTCCTCACCCACGCCTCCATCTACCGCACGGTCGTCGAGTTCGATGAAGATGACGCCACTAATAGGCACATCAAGCACACAACAGAAATGTGGGAAGGAGTTTCAGCAAACACAACACCTAAGAGCTTGCCAGCAATGGATCCACAAGCAAGCAGTGAAACCACATGTTGGTCCCGGCGTCCTTGACGGTGAGTTCGAAGACGACATGGAGAACCCCCAGGGCCCTCAACAGAGACCACCGCTACTCCAGCAATGCTGCAATGAGCTTCACCAGGAAGACACTATTTGTGTTTGCCCAGCCTTGAAGCATGCATCCAAAGAAGTTAGAATCCAGGTTCAGCAGGGACATCCCCAAATAGTGAGCCGTATCTACCAGACCGCTACGCACTTGCCTAACATTTGCAACGTCCCACAAGTTAGCGTGTGTCCTTTCGTGCACGACATGCCTTTCCCTCACTACTACTAGATTCCAAACCAAACACTCGGGAGTGTATATACCACGGTGATGAGTGTAGTTGTTGATGCACCACAACACAGTCATCGTGTGTGTATTCTATAAAAATGAACTTTAAGTTTGAGGCTATGTAATTGCCACTACTCTGTAGACCGTAATAAAAGAGTTTTTTTTTCCTTGATATTAGTCTTGCAGCTTTTAAAAGGTGATAGACGGATAGTAGGATACGCCAAAAAGAGAAGAAAAAACAATCAGTCTATTCGCAATTATGCTAGTATAATGTCTAATGAACATGATAGACTAGTGGTCATCAATGATAAAATTATCCTCTGTTGGAGATGAGTTTCTCACCCCGGTCCATTAAACAACGAATAAGGCATATTTCACTAAAAAAATTAGGTTTCATTTTTGTATAATGAAGGAGTTACTATCTCCTAACAAAAGGATCCTTCTCTTTTATCTAGAACACATTATTATAGAAATTTTATAGATTTATAGATTTATTTTACACTTCCACTACAAGAAATAGTTCAATTTCTGACCTTCAATTTCATTAGAAAATGGTCAGAAACACACTATTTTAACCACTTTTTGACCATTTAAGTTCGTCAGAAAAGCTCCGTCAGAAATTCATAATAGTCAGAAAGTGGTCATAAGTTTTTGACCATATTACAAGGTTAAAAATGTCGTCAAAAACAAACATCAGAAAATGGTCATAAACAATTATCCATTTAGAGATGGATTTCTGACCATTTTGTGTTAATTTTTTACTATTAGTTAATCATTTATCAGAATATTAATTTAAATTAAATGATTATAATAATAACATGAAAATAGTAGAAAATACTGAAAATTGAATACATATGAAATAAATGTTATTTGACAGAAGAAAATAAAGTTTAGCAACATAAGAACAATTGTTCCAAAAAAAAGAATACATATATTAAAAAACAATAGTAGAAATGAAATGGAGTGCATTCATCGTGTTCACCGTTAGTTAATTCTTGTTCTTCTTAGTTTTTCTTGGTCTTGTTTTTCTTCATGGTCTCAATCAACTGATCCGTCCTAGTTGTGTTTTGATAAAAAAGATAAGATAAATTAGAACTAGATTAAAAGGTTACACTTGGAAAATATTCATGCTTGAGCTACTACAATTGAAAAACTAAATTAATTAATATGATATTAGAAAACGAAAAACAAAAACCAACAGCTGTAATCCAGATTTAGTTATATTAATCAAGTTCGGTTCTATACTCGTTTACAAAGTATGACACTAAATAACAGTCCTTTAAACACAAAATATGGATCTCACTTTGGAAGGGGTAGAGGAACGATGACGGTGAAAGCAGCAACACTGAAGCTTTTCCACTTGACCTGCAATGAAGGAAAGAGAGGTCATGATGATGAAGTAGCAGAGTAGAAAATAAAAAAGCAGAGAAATAGAAAAAGGATGGCAAGTCTTTTGATTAAGAGAAAATCAGTAGAAAAAGTAAATTGAAAAGAAGTTTGACGCCACTTAAAAGAAAGCTGAACAAATAAGAATGAGAAACACAGATTTAAGATATAGGTCAAACTATACATATCCTCAGAAAAGAAAATGGTAAGAATATAGTCAAAATTTTCTGACCACTTTTTGACTATATTTTCGGTTAAAATATTTTAACCATTTTCTGACGATATTTCTTATTCATCATAAAATAGTTAGAATTTGGTCATAACTATTTTTGACTATTTTGGGTGGTCAGAAATGTGGTCAAAATGTGATATATTTTCTGACCATTTTTAACTATGTATTTTGGTTAATAAATTCTGACCATTTTTTAACCGCTTTTCGTATTCATCACAAACTGGTTAGAATATGGTCACAATTATTTTTGACCCTTTTGGTTGGTCACAAATATGGTCAAAATATATAATGTTTTCTTGTAGTGTTCTAATAATTTTTGTAATGAAATCTTTGATCTAAAATTTATTTGACGTTATTCTTTCTATTTGATTTCAATGAAGATTTCTTCTAAACCTCCATAAAAATATATTTTCTAAATCCAACAAACAAATTGTTTTTAGGTTAAACAGTTAGCGCACCAAGTAGGGATCCAAGGAGAATTATCTTCAAAGCATGTCAAACTTGAGAAATCTATATCTCTCTCGTGGTCACTCGGTTCTCTCTCTCGTGGTTATTCGACACTCACAATATTTTTAATTATTAAACTCATTAAATTAGTTATTAATTTTTTAAAAATCTAAATACTTTTTATAATCAATATTTTTATTTTATATTATTTTTAATTTTTAATTTTTTATTTTTTTAATTTCAATTGTACCTATCGAATATCCAGATAACTATAAATTGAATTAGATCGAATAACTAATTATTCAGATGAAATAGATTGGACCACGAAATAATTCAAAAAATTCAGATATTTGATTTGTGTTTACTCCTACTCTTCACATCATTTCACACCATATATTTTATCTTATTTTTTAAGGACCCACATATTTTACTTTCATTGTTCCGTAAAACATTGTTTTAACTTATTCAACACTTTTTTTAATATTTGATATCATCTTCTATTTCTGCCTAATTATTTAATACATATTTTATTTTAATTAATATGATAATCTTATTAAATAAAATTTAATATTACTTTATTATTTTTAATTTACATTCTTGTTTGTATAATTTAGTAACTACATAATATTAACAATTTTATATTGTAACTAACTTAAATAATTAAAAGAAAAACTAAAAAATAACTATTAAAATTATTATAATTTATTTTAACAAAAAATATTTTTATTTTATATTCAAATAAAATGGAACTATTTTCTATTTATAGATCATAAAATATCGCATTTTGGTATTATAAAATATTTTAAAAATAAAAAATACTAGATGGCAATGGAGTAAATTTGAATAAATAATTAAATTTACTAATTAAATAATTAAACAAAAATACAATTTAATATATATAAATAACTAAATTTGAATAATTTGGAAGAAATAAAAAATACTAAAAATATTAATAGCCAATAAGAACACAATAGATGGCAATGTAGTACCTATTTATTTTTGTTTCAACAAGTTAAAAACTTGTATTCACTTGTATTCTCATATTATTCAACAGTCTACTGCTTCCAGTTTGTTGAATTTTTAATTGAACTGGTCTAACCAGAGCTACCCACAAAATATTTTTAAAAAAACATATTTACAAAATTAAGAATTATGATCCAATGAAACCATACGCGCCTATGTAATTATACTATGACGATTCTTGTATTTTAAAATTTATTATTATCTTATCGTCTATCGCAAAACCATAGAAACACAAATACTGTACTTTGGATCAATTTGGAAATAGAACTAGAGAAGTATGGGAGAAGAAAAAACAAAACAAGTAGTTGAGGTGGGACCCAGCAGACTTGTATTAAGGTCCAGACATATCCCAGGTGGGCTCACGTGGCTCTTAAGCCCATTGAGAAACTTATTCGTCCACGTAGGACGGAGCAGAATCTCGCTCTCCTACTCCCAAGGCTGAGATCTCGCCACGTCATCGACTAAAAATATCTTGAAACTCAACCATGAGTTTGTCGACACGTTAAAACGGCGTGCGGCCATATGTAATAACGCACTAATAAGTGGTTTTCAAATTAAATAAACTAATTGTGTTCCAACAAAAAAAAAAAAAAAAAAAAACTAATTAGTACTCATAAATTAAATAAACTAATTAGTACTAATAAATTAAATAAACTAATTAGTACTAATAAGTGGGTTTTCAAATTAAATAAACTAATCTCTGGAGTACATATTAAACCAGAGATTAATGTCAAACATAGATCTGATACGTGTTTTAATAACTGAGGATCTAAACCCAAAACCAAACTCGTTTGACATTCTTGTCTAGATTAGTAGAAAATGTCAAAATGAGTCAAGACATAAACCTAATAAAGATTGAAACATCAATGGAAAAGACATACACTCCAAATTTCAATTTCAATTTCAAGATAAAGTCTTTCATCAACAGAGGTTTTGTTCGTTTTCTTTGTAACTATAATGATTATAAATCGTAGGTTGTTAATGATTGAACCATTCTTCTAATTAATTCAAAAAACATAGTTAATTGAAAATGAGATGGTTCCTGACCACAGAATAAAAAGAAGCATTATGAAACCAAAGAAAGAAAAATATAATATTTTTTTTGCTGGAGGCAAATGACGATACTAGCCTCAAAAAAAAGAATTGAATCACAGAAAACTCGCCTCCTGCAACTATATTATTCCTGTCCCCAGAAAAATAGAAAACCCACCAAAGGAGGAGACAGAAACAAAACCTCAGAATCTTGAAGAGTTAAAAATCTGATGGGAAAGAAGAAGTGTGATTTATGCGAGGGTGTTGCAAGAATGTACTGCGAGTCAGATCAAGCGAGTCTTTGCTGGAGCTGCGATGCTAAAGTTCACGGCGCTAACTTCCTCGTCGCTAAGCACACGCGTTGTCTTCTCTGCACGGCTTGCCAGTCCCTTACGCCGTGGAAAGCCACGGGACTTCGTCTCGGCCCTACCTTCTCCGTCTGTGATTCATGCGTCGCTCTTAAATCCTCCGCCGGTGGTGGAGTCGGTGTCGGCAATGGTTCCGAAGAGGATCGGCTCAGGCTCGGAGATGATGACGGTGATAGCGCGGAGTCTTACGATGATGATGAGGACGAAGATGAAGGCGAAGAGGAGGAGGAAGCGGAGAATCAAGTGGTGCCGTGGTCTGCGGCGGCTGCAGCGCAACTGCCTCCTACGATGAGTTCATCATCTTCCGACGGCGGAAGCGGAGATCTGGTGGCGAAAAGAAAGAGGGACTGCTTTGATGTACGGATCTACCCTTAGAATAAATCTCGAATTCTTTCCTTTTTTGGATTTTTAATTATGATTTTCTATTTTTGGAAACTTCAGGACGAGATCGGAAGCTCTTCAGCTCGAGAGTTAAAGCGACCGTCGAGAGAAGAACACGCGTTCAAATCAACGGTTGCGATCAGATTAGAAGGAGAGGGCACATTGAACGGCGCCGTTAATTCATCTCCCTCATCGTCGTCTTCTGTGATCGTTGCCATCTCCAGAACGAGGAGAGATCTCAGCCGTTGATTCTCCATTTCCGCTGTGGTAAATCATCACCGTCCATTTCCGAAATTCTAACAATACTTGCTTTTTAGTGATTGAGGTAGTTAGTTGTTGTCGTGCAACATTGTATTTGATCTATTAATATCATTATTATGTTGTTGTCTTAGTAATTAATTTGGATTCGTATCATCGTATGTATTTAAATGCTTATTACATTCAAAAATTCATATTTCGATTAGAGAGTCTATATGGCTGATTCGATGGATCAAAGGAATGGGTGAGAATGGTGACAAATGGACACATTGATACGCATAAATAATTAAATATATGATTGTGGGTTGCTTTGTATTTTCGACCACACAAAAATAAAATTGTGGGGACTACAGAATTTTTTAAATATAAGTTTAGATATTTATGGGTCGTGAACGTTTCTATCATACGCCAAGAACATTGAACCGGTCAGATCTGTCGAGCATGCGAACTTTTTTCGATGGTCCAAGAAGATAATGCCATCATCCCCATGTTTACTTACCTTTAAGCTTATCTCATCATCATCTTCCTGGTTCACATGATCTACCTCTTTATACACTACAGTACTCTGGATAATAATTTACTATCTTTTTTTTTTGTCTTTATAGTTATATATTAAAAAAAAAAAATTCAGATCCTACCCAAAACATCATTCTTAATTCCATAATTTGACCCAAAAAAATGTCACGAAAAAGGATGAGTAAGTACAAAAGTTTTGTTAGGAAAAAGTTCGGTGGCTTTCACAATCAAAGCATGACTATCGTCAAAGCATTTAAGCTTTCAGTCCATAGTTCCAAAAGTCAAAACCAACGATCTTTATCACAAACGATGAGTTTGACAATTAGTTTAACCTTAACATTAATTAATTAAAGTACAGCCTAACATTCTTTCAACAATAACGTAATGTATATTTACACGGCATCATAAAATTATGGTTATAATTCATAACTAACACAGGAGACCTGTTTGATGAATTACTTGGTCAGTCTGAGAAAATGCTATATAGCAAATCAACATCAATCTAGTAAAATCAGATTAAAGATGAAAATCAGAATCACAAAAGAATTTTTGTGTTCATACCAACTCTTTCATTGTTTTAATCCGAAAATCATACATGATGAATCATTAAAAAAAAGGAGAAGACTGAGATAATAATCCAGAGGAGATTCCAGAGACTTCATGATTGCAATAGATAGCACAAACATACACACACAACGAACTCCTCTGCACAAACCCTTGGTTTCCATCCATCAGTTGTGCCTACGCGTTTCAAAAGAACAAAGACCACTCCTCATATGGTTTACCTGGCTGTGAAGAAGGTGAATCAAACCAAGGCCCATTATTCATCTGTAAAAGAAAGATAATCAACTATTATTAACTTTGGATAATCAAATCACATGCAGCGATTATCAAATCATTTGCTCCTCAGCACATGTTAAGTGCCGGCTTTGATCATAGCTCATTTGCATTAGCTGCAGCCACACTGCTAGTCAGCTTGTTCGGAAGGAATGATTCCATTGTATAACACACCTGGCACCCATACAAACTGTTTTCTTGTTGGAACCATCATGTATGGAGAAGTTACAAAGGTTAATCTGCATAATGGAAGCCAATGTCATAACTTGTTTACAGAACTCATCAACAGTTTATCACAATAGCGGGGATAGCTCAGTTGGGAGAGCGTCAGACTGAAGATCTGAAGGTCGCGTGATCGATCCACGCTCACCGCATTCAAGTCTTCACGATTTTGAGTTTTAGTTAGAGAGATATACGGTTAATGAGAAAAGTTTAAATTATATATTAAACCAATTAGATAATTGATTAATCCGCAAAGTCAGTCTGGTGTCGATTTTAAAATCATTGCTTGCACGTTTACAAGTTTTTTCTTTGGGGAAAATAAATTAATTACAGCTTTTGTCTAAGATTTAGGATGATCCACCAAGTCTTTATTTAGACCCGACAACAGTGGATGGTAAAGATATTTTAGATCAGCCTTTATCCTCCTATCCAATTAAAAAAAATAACTAACCTTTGCTGGTATTATAAGAAAAGAAGCCAATCACCGTCGCTGTCACTTTTTTTAAAACCTCCATATTCATCAATCATCCTCCCTTGGAAACTTGTTTCCTTCGCAGACTCATATAGCGTTTTAACGTCTTCCAATCCCTGAAAGCCCTTCTCCCTCGCAGTTTGATCATCATCTCCGACTCGCTAGGTTCGTTGATTCTCTCCAGCTCATTTCTTTCTCAATGTTCGAAGAAAAAAAGGGAAACTTTGAGAGTTGACATCTGAAAGTTTTCCCCTTTATTGATTTTGCTTGGAGTAAAGAGACAAATGATGATTCTGATCTACAATGTTATCTTATAGCATTGTTGTGGGTTTAGCAAATGATCTCTTTGAATTGCTTTTGGATACTTTTAGGGACACACAAAGTCATGTCAAAGGGCTTGTTGGGTGTACAAAGAAACTCACTTTTTCTTATTACATGACTCTTGAGACAATATATGTTTTTTCTTGAACAGGATTTTATCTCCCATGGAAGGCAACTTCTTCAGGTCTGAAGCTCAACAAGCACATGAGGATGGCTTCTTAGTTAAAAACAAACCTAATCTCATCACAGCTCCAACAGGATCTCAACCTAATGAAAGTGGCTGTTTTGATTGTAACATATGTCTAGACACAGCCCATGATCCTGTTGTCACTCTCTGCGGACATCTTTTCTGCTGGCCTTGCATCTACAAGTGGTTACATGTTCGTTTATCTTCTCTCTCCATTCATCACCATCACAACAACAGCTGCCCTGTCTGCAAATCCAGCGTCACCATCACCTCATTGGTTCCACTCTATGGAAGAGGAGGCATGTCTTTGCCTTCTTCCACGTTCTCCTCTCAGAAACAAAGCTCAGACATACCGCGTAGACCTGCTCCATCAACTTTAACCAATCAAATCACTTCACAACCATCTCTGTACTATCCAAGCTTGCCACATCGAACTCTGTCTCCAACGTTTTATAACCACAACTATTACCCTCGTGCCTCCTTCACCACAACTGAATCAACCGATCTTGCTAATGCGGTAATGATGAGTTTTCTTTACCCGGTGATTGGAATGTTTGGGGACTTGGTCTACACTAGGATCTTTGGAACCTTCACAAACACAATAGCTCAGCCTTACCAAAACCAGAGGATGATGCAGCGTGACAAGTCTCTTAATAGGGTTTCACTATTCCTATTCTTTTGCGTCCTCCTTTGCCTTCTCCTCTTCTAGCTCCCTCTCTCTCTCGCTCTATGTAAATAGCTTGTCATTGTGGTATAACAACTATATACAACCATTGTTATCTATAGACTGTATCTGCTTGTATCTTATCTTCATGAACCATATGTATGTTGGAGAAGCATATGAACACTGCGAGTTGTTGAGTTGTTTGTTAATGATATTTTGAGAAGTGTTTCTACGTGAAGAAAAGAAGTGAGTTTGCTATATTATTCAAAATTAGTGACAAAATCTCAACATTGTTTGGCCTTTAAGGACAATATTGAGCCTATCTACATTGCCTTTGAGTCAGTTTAGATGACCAAACAAGTCTGCTAACAAGCGCACCTAACCGGTTCGCTCCAGGACCCGGTTTGATCCTTGACGGATTACCAACCCTGGAGCATTTCGGCTCGCCTGCACACCAACCACCAGGTGTGAAATTCCCGTTACCTCTACCGAGCAGCTCTATATCAATCTTGTCCAAAGCAAGATCATTGTGTCTGAACTTGCGAGCAAACGCAGCTCCACTTGCAATCATCCTCTTCGTGTCACTGATGTTGAGCGTCCGAGGATGCTGTTTGGGAGGTTTGTCCCACGAGATGTAATGCAGGTCGTGGTTAACAACCGTGTTTGAATACTCTGGTGCGTTGCATATCACAGTGTGGAAATATCCTTCAGGTGTAGAGAGGAAGTTGGTGTAATACATTAGAAGAGTACGTGGAAGATTGTCCCATCCCCAAATGCAATATTCTATGAAGGACCGTGATAAAACCATCCAAGCAGAACCTAAAATATATAGTTTAGTCGCCAAGTTTCATTACTTGTTAGTCAAGTAATGAACACTACTCACCAGTGAATAGTTTGAATGCAGTTGGCATGGTTCTACGAGGTGTAACCCAGTAAACATCTGACTTCTTTGTCGAGTAAAGCCCCGGGTCTATGATCAGAGGCTTTGCTCGTTTATCTCTGCCATTGAACCACAAGAATCATTACTCTTTTCAACACACATCTCAAAGTAGTTTAGTACAGAGAAGTTTCAAGAATCATTACTCTTTCCAGCCTAGTTTGCTAGAGTGGTCTATAAAGTTGAGGTTCCGGTCCACTCCAGCGAATGTATGAATAAGATCTGCAAAAAAGAGCATTAATGGAACTTGCATGATAATAATAATTAAGAAAAAGAACAGTCTAGACGTTAATATATGTATACCATCTTGAGTCAC